>OX401922.1:3047500-3282500 GCA_947859195.1 Drymonia ruficornis
ATTCTACGATCGGGCCAAGACATCAATATATCGATCTTTCAATATACCTAGTATTGATCATCTTCATCTTCTAAAAGTCATCGTACTATTTCGGCATTTTTTGGGACAAGGCCCACCACACACTCCCACCAATGTAAACCAGGATCGACAATGGTATCATGATGGCGCCAAGGTTAGACCCTCGCTGAGTCCCGGGGAAAAGCTAAGTTGCTTGCTAAGTGCATATTACGACATGAAAACATCAACGATATTTTGTTACTGCGGTATAAGTAAGTAGTTTAATGTCAGTATTACTTTTATAGGCTAGTTGAATTTTCAGTTTACTAAGTAAGTTTCATATCACCATTCACAACATCTACTAATGAACGTGTTTACGATGTGCATTTCAAAATAAGGTAAAGCCAGTGTCAGCTGGTGTTTGTATTCGAATCGAAATTATCTGGATTCAGAGAAATGTTGTTTTGCGTGGTCTCCGAAGTTAATAAACAGAGCGTGTAGGTGGTATGTTTGTATGTATCAATGTTTCTAGCAGTCCTTAAACTTTGACCGCTGTCATAAGAACAATAAAAGTAATACTTATCTTCTATCATTGCGGTTACCTACGCAAATAAGTCTGTAATAAACACCAGACTAAACACTAGATGCTAAGCACTACTTAGATATAGGTGTGTTATTGAAATAACACTATTTTATTGGCTAGTTAATTACTTAACGAAATTTTGTTTGCAATTTCTAAATTATTCAAAACGTAATCTGTGTATACCTACTGTGTATACATCATTACCATTTTCAGAATACACTTAAGTGGGTGATCACGCTGATTGGAGATCCCTTGGGTTTAAGTGGAATTAATATAAAACTCTTTTGACATTGCAGGTTGCAGACGAAGATAATTCGATGCAAGGATCAAAGGTGATGTCTTAAAATAGATTGGTAATGAAAGAGCAATGTTCTTTACATTATAACCTAAGTCTATTCAGCTTATAAAGATTCACTGACAGTAGTTTTTTTTGTTCTGTGTCTCTCTGTTAGGCATACCTATAACCTGTTGAGTCTACGAGTTCATTCTTTCCTTTTGCAACTGATGTCATCAGTCCTCCCAGAATTTTGGGATCAACCAGTTTAGTTCGAGTGGTATGTAGTGGTGGTAGTATGTAGTAGGTATCGAATAATTGGTGCGACGCACGCAATAAAATTACACAGGATAGGCGTCTCTCCATTCTATAATCCAATTCACATTTTCAATCCATAATGTCCACTCATCTCAATTAGACTTAAAGTCCTAAATATGCAAAGTGGATAGAACCACGTAGGTATCGTTTAGGTATGGCATTTGTTGCGTCAGAACAATTGTGACGGTGCTGTGGGCGGCGCCGGGCGCGTCACGCGGTCCTGACCTGGGCCCATATAATTGACACTGTTTCATATATTCCATTGACGTCATTTGGCGACCACCGTCCAGTGTGCTCACGACACGCGTTCTACCGCCACTACGTTGTTACGCGAAGTTTGTATAGGTAACTCGAACAGCGCCTCTGGGGCAAACTGAATTGGGGGCGATCCCAGTAACACCCAGACCAGGGCAAATTACGAAAAGGCCGTTACCGTAATTTACCTCTCCCGCCATCACCCGATGCAGTGAGCCAAGCGTCCTAAGCTCGAACCACTGCACCAAAGCGGTCGTCAAGTAATTAAGTATTTAATATAGGTACCTAATATACTGACGTATTCAGTATAAATGATAAAGGGATTGCCGACTGTTGTTGGATATGATATGATTTTCTTTTACTTGGGTTATCCCTGAATGAAGAATTTATCCGCTAACTTTACTCAGAATCGTAATACAATTGCCTACATGTATCAGCCAAGATATCTAGTACCTACGTACATTACTTATTGTGGCTCCGTTCCCTACATGTAGTTGTATTCAGACATATTCTGGTGTCAATTACCTCTTGTCAGTAAACGAACATGGAATGGAACGAGAGTAGAACTTTTTGGAAATACTCTACGTACCTAGATTAGGTATTTCTTGTAGGTAAAGGCCAAAGTAAGTAGGACTCAAATCCAGCCGACATTTGTCAGCTAGAAGAGTGCTAATTCACCTGGGGCTTGATACGTGTGGTTGGTTTATAATCACAGTATCAAGCCCCAGGTTAATTTCCACGTTAATTCTTCATGATAAATTTTTGGCGGTCTAAATTTTGTCGATGATCTGTTAGCACTCTTCTAGCTGGCAAATGTTGGCTGGATTTGAGTCGTACTTACTTTGGCCTTTACCTAAAAGACATACCTAATCTAGGTAGGGGAGAGCGCGGCCAAAAGCTCCGATTTTCGTGCTAACCTGCGTAAAATAAATAAGTACCTATATAAAAAAATTGTTTTAAAAACGTCAAGTTAGGATATTTTATTTATCTTGGAATATCGTGCATCGTATGCCTTGTTTCTTCCTAAATTGATGCGTGCAACCCGGTAGTGTCATACTTTAGATTGTATACCTAGTTTGAAAGACCTCGACCGATTTGATACCCTTGAACCGGGACAATTGCTGAAATGAATCCATTTTGTACAATGTAATGTTGAATGTGATGATCATTGGGCTAATGTCGTGATGTCAGCTATAGAAATTGTTTGTTTAAATCTATTTCGATTCTGGTATATCTAATGATAGTTCTCTTCGAGTTTCCCTTGAGGTTTTTTCGAAAAATCGTAATAAATGTTTTCAGCAAAAAGATCATGCAGTGGGCACGCAATGGAATGTGGTTGTATAAGTTTTTCCTCAAGTTTCCCTGTAGGCCTGCAGAACTTTGATGAATAATGTATCAAACGGTTTGTATAAGACCATTTTAACCTCTTGTGACTGAAAATAAATAGATTTTGTGAATTAAAAGAAATGTACTAAATCTACTATCAACGTTGGATCTCAGAGACATTTATTTTTTTATAGATGAAAGAAAACAAACCTCGAGAGATTAAATGTTAATTCTGGAAAAGAAATAGGTGGGCAGTTTATTTAATCGTCGTAAACTCGTAATACCTAGTACAAATCCTTTTTATTTTAGTAAGTACCTTTAAACTCACTAAAACAAAAAGGCTTTGTACTTTTGTACGAGTAAAAGCGTTTTTTTGTGTTGTTGTGATAATTTGAAACTATAGACAATACTTTTTTACACGACTGCCCAAAAAAAGGAGTGTATATATGTTTAAGGTTCATGTATGTTTGTTTGTATGTTTGTATGTATGTGAGATTCTTTATTCCACCATAACTTATAAATGCCTGAATGGATTTGGATGTATGGGGTATCGTTAGAATCCTTACATCGTTCCGGGTAACACTGGGTATATTATTTTAGAAAAAAAATAGTATGGCGGCATTACGGCTCAATTTTGAATAGTGAAAAAAAATATTTTTCTTCCGTTATTACAATATGGGTATCAAATGGAAGGCTTTGATGAGCACATTCTAAAACTGTAGAATTTATAGGCATAATTTAACATAGGTAGGGTATACATGCAAAACAAAGATTTCATTTTTGGCTGTTGTCACTAAAAAGCATAAAATAAAAAATAATAATTAAAAAAAATAAAAAACACGACTGCCCTGCCAAAAAACGAACTAAAAAGTATAAAACAAGTGCAGTGTCATTGCAGTCGGGGGCCCTCTTAGATTAAATATGTTCCACAGAACGTTCCCCCGACTGCAATGACACTGCACTTATTTTATACTTTTTAGTTCGTTTTTTGGCAGGACAGTCGTATTTTTTAATTCTTTAAATTATCTATTTTTTTACTGTCTATTTTTTTATCGTCGGACTGTTTCCTACCCACCTACTTATCATCTCACTATACCTATGATAGGTAGTGACTTTGCACACTAAACCGGTTTTACAAAATGTACCTATAAGATAACTATAGCTGTGACTATAGCGAATCAAATCGCAATATCAGCTGAAACCAATATAACTCGGCTCTTTGAGGACAAAATAATAGAATTGATATGTAAACAAGCTGTACAGGGGGCTTACCACCACCTCTTATAGCAGTTTTGTTTTAACGTTTCAGCGACTTTTTGTGCAATGACGTTTCTTATTGTCATGACAATAAGGTACGTCATTGCACAAAAAATCGCTGAAACGTCAACACGTTCCTGTAATTGAATCGCGATTAGAGTTCGTGGTAAGCCCGCTGATCTCTTGACAAAATCTCAAACGGAAGGGAGCGTAAGTGGCGAACAATATAGCTATGTAATATCTCTTATATTATTATATAAGTAGATAAATCCCTAGTTTATATCGGCTGGATGACTGGCAAACAATGTTTCTTTATGTCGAGCGGAAAATTGAATATTTAGAATATCAAATTTATAAACACGAATTGCTTTAGCTGTGGCTTTAGGTTTATTTGCTCGTTCGTCACGTACGGGGTTATTTGGAGAGCTGTAATGATTGATGTTTGTATATTAGAAGTGGACGTACATACTCAATATTTTAGTATAGGTATTGTTTTCTGTGATCATTACAGAACAATTATTCAAGGCTGAGTATGATGCAGTTATAGGCTATACATTATAAGATTGTGAACATTTTACCTATTAGGGGGCATCCATAAATTACGTCACATGAATTTCATGATTTTGGACCCCCTCCCCCTCTATTCACAGCTGGTCACATTTGCCAGACCCCCCTCCCAGTATGACGTCACATATTTTTTACAATTATCAGAAAATTTTAAATGTGACGTCACTTAACTTAGAACCCCTCCCCCTCCCTTGTCACACAATGTCACATTTCGTCGACCCCCTCCCCCCCTTTACGTGTGACGTAATTTATGGATGGCCCCTTAATATTTTTTCTTTAACTGCCCAATATCAAGTAGGTAGAGATCTATAATAAGGGCTATACTAAATACTAAAAACGGTACAAATATGATAATTAAATAACTACCCATTACCCATGCATCTTTCACGAAACTACAAATTTTTAAATAACGGAGTTTGAACATGTAGTTAAGTACCTAAACAGCAACCAAACAATAAACATAATAATACGTAAAGTAATTTATCGAGTTTGTGTCGATAATAACATTATTATTAACTAAACATCGGAAGTTATCGAGCCGTGCAACTTGAAGGAGCAATTAGTTGGCAATAATCGGGCCTCGCATCGATCCACGCACGAATTTAATTGAACGAGGATTTATGGCCGTTCGAAAGGAAATAAATATTCGATCTAATGGTGAACTTTAGATTAATAACATTCTCTAAATAGACGAACAGAACTGGTACTCAAGATAGAATTGACGATGATACTTAGGTAGGTAAGGGGCCATCCATAAATTACGTCACACGTAAAGGGGGGGAGGGGGTCGACGAAATGTGACATTGTGTGACAAGGGGGGGAGGGGTCCTAAATTAAGTGACGTCACATTTAGAAATCTAATATATTCAAGTATTTAAACCGGAATTGGAACTGTAACCTATTTTTTTTTTAATTTCTGAAAATTGTAAAAAATATGTGACGTCACACAGGGAGGGGGGAGTCTCGCAAATGTGACCAGCTGCGACAAGGGGGGGGAGGGGTCTAAAAATCATGAAATTCGTGTGACTTAATTAATGGATGGCCCCTAAAAAAGATAGCTTTATATTATAGGTAAATTATCCCCCAAAATAGAAAGTTCTGATGGACTGACGCTGGCATTACAAATCACTTTTGTTCCTACAAATGCTTTGTAAGCCCTTGTAAACTGGCTAAAAATATAAATGTCGCGGTATTTTTTGCGGGCCTAGCAACTCGCTGTCTTCGCGAAAACGTGATGTTACATAAATTAAACTTCAACGACAAGGGCGTAGTCTGAAGTGCTGCGCATTCTTTTACACCGGGCCCTTTCAGTGAACTACACAGGGCATTGAGCACTGAGCTTCCGGCACCACAAGTGCCCGAAAAACGCGTCTGAAATGTTTCCGCCTCTAAAAGTATTCAGAAAATAGAATACCCTTCTTTGTTAAGGGCCATAAGCCCATAACACACCGGGTAGCCATGGCGACGTCGCCAGCCACCGTAGCCAACTATTCGTATTGAAATGTATGGGAGATACACTTGCCCCTCTAGACAAGTGGCTGACGTCTACAAGCGTTCCTTCAAATCGCTACGCTTCATGTATGGAAATGATATAAGTCACGTGATCTACATAGCGACTTGTAATGTCATTTCCATACATTGTGAAGCCTATTCTATTCTATTCGATTAACATTCATGCCACTTGTCTAGGGGTCTGGTAACATACCTGCCCATACCTGCCCATTGTATGTCTAGCCCTTCTGGCGACGGACTGGCGAAGTCGTCAGTCAATACAAATTGTTTGGATACGTGGCCGGCGACGTCGCCTGGTGTCCCGGTGTGTTATGGCTCTGACTGTAATATATCAACACGACATAGGTTAGGGTTAATATTAAGGGGTTTTTATGTGACTAAAGGTAGGAGTTGGTTGCGAGCGGCAGACGGCAGGCGGCAGGCGGCACACGTCAATCCCATAGAAATTGGTGCCGTCGTGACGTCACGGCACATGTCGTCGTGACAATTTTGTATGAAACTGACAGCGACAACTGCCGTCGCAGCAACTGCCGCCCGCAACCAACTCCTACCTTAAGATGGCAGACAAGCTTACGACGAGATGTTAAGCAGTTACCGCAGCCTATAGATGCTTGCAATACCAAAGGCATCGCCCACACGTTCCAATCCGAAAGGGGAGCGGGACTGGAAGAGGAGAAGGTGGGTTAGACTTTCTTCATCATCAGACGAAACACTAGCTGTAATAGATACTTTACTCCGATTACCTGTGAGAGGGTGGTACTACCCCCGAAGGTGGGGTAGTGAAAGAAACGGCACATGCAAACAGTGGAAGGGAGAAAATGGAATTTAATCGTCTTTACATCACACTACATATGGAGAATCAAATTCGCAACAGCCTCTGCAATTATAATAATAATGAATAGATAATATTATCTAGGTATACTAGAATATCTATAATATTATAGTAGATAAGTAGGTATGTTTTAATTCTGCGTGCTAATAAACGCTCGTGGTAGTTTCGATTTTGTTTAAGTATACCTAGACGATATCGCGTAGGTACCTACTTATACAGAGATCTCAAAATAGGTAGGTACACTTGTCAGCAATTCAAAGCATGAAATTATTCAAAGGAAGGCGGCACCTTTGATTCGTGGGCGATGAGTATCTTCAGCCCATTTTTATCTCCACTTTGATTTTTATTTTGACCCAATAGGTAGCTGATAGGGACAAAAATCTTTGATATCCTCAATTCAGCAATCCGCTCTATAATGGTTACGTAATCTTGGAGACAGCACCCGTGTGCCCGTGAAAAAAGTTTTCCTGAAGTAGGCACCTTCTACTTGTTATTTGGGTTATTTGCGTGTCAATAGACACGTTTCAGTGTCGTGTTTCTACTTACGTAATAATTACCCGACTACGGCGGAGGGTTATGATTTTGACCGGTATGTATGTATGTATGTATGTATGTATGTATGTATGTATGTATGTATGTATGTATGTGCGTCTATTCCCACCTAACTTCCAAACTACTTGTCGTAATTTGACAAATGAGGTATCGTTAGAAGCGGCTTAATGGCGCGCTGGTTATAGGCTATGTGACGTCACATAAAATTGCATATGGCGCCCTCTAGAGGACATAATGTCATGAACAAAAAAAAAACATTTTTTAATAAAACCGTGTGGGGTATCAAATGAAAGAGCTTGATGAGCACATTTCAAAAATATATATATTGTTACCTATAACTCCAAAATAATTAAATAAAAAGTAAGTTTAAAAACTAAAACCCGACTACTGAAAAATCGCGCTCTAAAAAGTATGAAACAAGAAAATATTCTCATCTAGAGGATAGCCGTGGTCCGTGTTCATATGCCATTTGGCCCTAAAGGACCTACACGGACCACGGCTATCCTCTAGATGAGAATATTTTCTTGTTTCATACTTTTTAGATTTACACATTAGTAGTTCGCACATAAAATATTATTAAATTATATTCAAAGGTATTGCCACGGGATTGCTTTTTTATTTTGACTATTTTAACTTTACGCCTATAAAGATACCGCTAAAAACACCGACACCGAAGCGATGTTGCCACGCTTGTACTTACAGGTCAGTCTATGAGGTCGGTAGACTTTATAAAGGGTGTTGTGTTTCGTTTAGACTATTTCCGCATTTAATTTGTTAGAATTTTTGAAATTTTGGACTTTGATGGAAACCTAATTTTATAATTTTAATGTGTTGTGATTGACTAGCAGGGATCGTGTTTTAATTTATTGTCACTATGTCGTCACCATCCTGTATATTACATTAAAAGTTAAAGATACGTTCCACTCAGATGTTGACTTCTTCTTCTTCTTATCGTGTGGTTAGTGGCCAACATAGTATCAGAGTTGTTCAGCCGCCCGAAGGCCTCTGACAAGGCTGATGCCTGCAAAGCTGTTGACTGCTACGCTTAAAATTAGGTACACAAATTAGTAACGTGTAAACACGGAACCCTCAAGACACTCGGTTTAAAACCTGAAATAACCCAAATTGCGTCGAAACGAGACGATAGCGGCGGCATTTCCAATAAAGTTACGTTTTCTTGGAAGATATCCGCGGAATTCGATTGGTTTGAAACGCGACACACACCGCGCGTTCACGCCGAATTACGCGCAAAAAGAATTACGCACGATCGGAACTGCGTCAAAACGATTTTATATAACACTAGATATGTCTGTGACTTTGCTTGTTAGGAAAGGTAACATACTCGTCACATAAATTATTACTTATTTGCTTCTCGTTGGCCGTGGTATAGTAGGCAAGTACATATTAATATTGATCGGGCTTTCTAAGACTTTACAAGCGTTGATAGCAATATCTTGCATAAACCAATAACTATAAATCTAAAAGTGGAACACCCTGAGGTAATCCATCCCACCGACCTACTAGGTGCGTCAGCCAACGCTGCAGGTATTAACTAGGCTAACGCATCGTAGATTTATATCAACAGACAAACACACCACTTATAATAATAGGTAGTCGCACGCAAAACAAGCTGAGTAGTATTGGCAATATCGACGAGATTTCAATATTATTTTCCGCGAACGACTAAGTTGTACTGTGTCCATGGACTCCCTCTTTACATTCTATTTCGGAAAGTCACATGTCTCCTTCTTTCTTTGAAAATACTCCACCAAGCCAACTAGACCAGGGGGCTTACCACGACCTCTTATCGCGACTCAATTATAGGAACGTTTTAATGACGTGACAATGGCGTTTCTTATTGTCATGACAATAAGGTACGTCATTGCACAAAAAGTCGCTGAAACGTTAAAACGATCCTGTAATTGAATCGCAACAAGAGTTCGTGGTAAGCCCCCTGGTTATAAATATCAAATTATAATAATTCAAAAAACCGCGGTTGTTTCACCACGTAGTGGGAGCTACTGCCACAGGAGTGCCCAGGCTCATTACGTTACGAACGGACCGCGGAATCATTGACTTATTATCATTTGATATTTATACCCAGGTGTCTAGTTGGCTTGGTAGAGTAGTACCTCAACTAAACGATTGCAAGCAAAACTATATTTTTTCTGATAAGGAAAAGATGTTCGATCAACGCTACTAGGTACATATATATCTAGCAATATCTTCTGTCTTCTACAAGATGAGTGCACGTGTACTAGAAATGGTCCAATACTGTTTACAAGCGAGCATATCGCAAAAACATTAGTCACCGGCGGCCATACACTCGGTCACGTGACCGAATCCGCTTCCACGACCCCCCGACATCGTTATCACTGTTTTCTGAATTCATTTAACTGCCAATTAACGATGGCCGACCTCTACCCCTGCATGTACCTAGCTGGGCTAGAGCAGCGGCGTTTACGGTTTTATATAAGTAAAGTAACTATTTAATGTAGCCGCCAGTTATGCGAATGTAATTAATAGTTGGATGATATTTCCGTATTCTAGATGTTTGTGGTGTTCAGGGGCGTAGCTACCGCCGTATCAGCGGCCGTACCAATGATACGGGGCCCCCGGGCTACAGGGGCCCCGTACGTGTGTGAATTTTTGTTACCCTTTATTTGTGAAAAATCTTTATCCTTCATTTGGGCCCACCTTCAGGGCCCGTCTAAGGCAAGCTACGACACTGGTGGGTGGTGAGCCAGAGTACATTTTTAATCGGTACTTATCGAGGAATTAAAAGCGTTAGATATATAGATAAGCCGTTATATATCATAAAGTGTATTTCTATTTTGTGGCTTGCTTTCGAATTGATATGACTTACCATGTCATAATTTAAAAAGTCAAAATATTTTTTAGAGGAAACATTTTATTTTTACTCAAAAAAGTTTATAACAACGCGGTCAACAAGTAACAACACACTCATTAGAGACTGCAGCAGTAATGTACTATTACCACCGGTTCGTTATGCTGCTTACATTGAGAAGAGCCGGCAAGAAACTCAATGGTTACTCTTTTCGATAGAAAAAGAAAAATTGTGTACATTTTCAAAACAGCAAAGGCAATGTGAGCAGGCATCACCATTGTCACTAGAAAATACAGTAATTTGATATTATCAAAATAAAATATATTTTATAGCCTGAATTTCATGTGTCTAATTTTTGCCGAAGTTCTTATTGTAACACTTAATAAAGGCTTATAATGTATACCTAATTAATACTTATTCATTTTAATCAATGTTATAAATCGATAATCATGCAAAGTTTATACTTTGTATCAAAGTAACATACTTAAATAGGTACTTACCAACCTACCTATTCCAATGTAATTTCGAAAAGCATATTATTATTATTTGCGAATTAGTTCAAAATAAACCTCCAACATTTTTAAGGGTCAAATTAGGGATAGAAAGGGATTATAAAGAGCCCGGGAGTTCGTCGATGTAAATAATTAATTTGCTCTGCCGAAGACCCATAAAAAGGCAAAACATAATTTTATAAATGAGAATTACTTTCCGTCAACAAATAAAATTTGGTGCAATAACAGCTTACCGTCAACTCTATTACAACTTGCGATTCAGCTGCCGACTTAAAATGAATCGCTATCGCTATATCGCTAAGTATGGTAGCGATTCATTGTAGGTCTGCAATTAAGTCGTATAAGGAGGTGATGGTAAGCCCCCAAACAGATAGGCATCTAAATTAGACGGTTTAGGCAGTACCGAAATAGTAGGTTGAAAAGAAACTTGTAATATGGCAGATACTACCTTTTAGTGCTCATGTCCTTCTACATAATCGGGGATTTTTAGTCAAAAAGGTATTCTGAGCACCAATAAATAATGAAAAATATGATTAGTCCAACGTCATTAAAGCGTTTAACTTTCTAATAAACACAAACAAATTTTATTACTGGTGCCACAAAACCTATAACAGTCAATTAGCGAACTGAAACTTTATAGGTCTATTCTACATTACTACAATTCTTTATCCTGATCAATATTGTAGATAGATAGATAGATAACACTTTATTGTACACCAATCGAACAAATACAAAAACAACAATGACAAACAAAACAAGAAACAAATACAGTGTACAGTGGGCGGTCTTATCGCAAGCTGCGATCTATGTCAATCGATCCAGTTGATGAAATAAAATTAGGGATGAAATACAAACAAAGGATCAAAGAGAACTTACTGTTGCGGCACGCTATGATGGCCGTTTTGACGTGTGGGAGGGTGGTGAAAATGAACCGTATTATAATGGAATAAGACTGGTCATTTTAAAGTTTAAGCTAGTCAAAAAAATTATGTGAAAATGAGTCTTATTCCGTTATAATAAGATTCATCATCTCCACCCTCCCATATGTCAAAACGGCCAGCATAGCGTGCCGCAACTGTACTGAGAACACATTTTTATTTGCTGATCAGTATACCTTCATTAAAAAGGTGTTATGAATTAGAAAACATTAGCTCTAAATTCAAAGAAAATAAACAAATGGAGTTGAAGTGATATTCAGGGTTAAGTTTTCCAATTTTTTATTGACTTGACATTAATTTATATTTATAGCCAAGCCGAGCCCCAGCAGTGTCGTATCCCATAATAATTGTGCCAATAACGAGTGTCGGTACACGAGTCGTGCTATAATTCAACATGAAGGCCGCTCCATCAGACCTAGTTTAAAGTTCAGACACTGACTGCAACGTAATATGGGCGTGTACAGGTTCTTACGCCTAATTTTTGTTCTTTACTCAATATTTATGGTTTCACAGGTTTGTTGTTTTTTTTTCCTTTTTCAGCTAGGTTCTTATGAAAGAAATCAATTTTAGTCGATACTTTAAAAAATCTATGGTAAGCATTATTTTTTCGAGACGTTACAAATACCCAGTTAGTTTGTTTATTTATCGTTCCGTCATATCTAGCTTTACGATTTATGGAAGTAACAACACCATAACTCTATTTTTGGCGTGCGTGTATGCTGTAGTAGTTACGATATTTTGATAACTTCTCACCATATATCTATATTAGGTACTCCTCACGCATTGGTGTGCCAATGAAGTTCTAGAATGATCGTACATGATGTCCAGAACTATGGGTTTTAACCAGGGTTGTTACGAAAAAATCACCTTGTTTTAAACACCGTGCTTAAAACATGTTTTAAAAGATTTATTCATTGATTTAATGATTTATTTGATGATTTATTCATTCTGATTTAAATCAATGTTTTAAACAGTGATTTAAACGCGTTTTAAAGATTTTCATTTTAAATTTCCTGTAATACTATACAGTATATACCATCACATCTGCATTTCCCGAAGGGGTAGGCAGAGGTGAGAAGAGGCCCCAAAGTAATAGGGGACCAATTATTAAAATTAAAACGTCACACTATAGTATGTCCGAGAACATCATAATAATAGTATGTAGGAGTCCCGTAAATTCGCATTCAGCTTAAGATATAAAAATATAGAGAGTCTGTAACATTTTCATCTAACAAATTAGGTACCAACTACTGAAGCCTCATTCAACAGGGTTGGGTAAAACCTTTTTAACACTTATTTTCGTCTCAATAATTCCCCCTATTCCGCAATAAACTTAGCCTGATATTAATCCTTCTATCTGTCCCTTCATTTAAAATCGGACTGCTACCTATTCAAATAGTAGAATATTTGTGTTTGCACAATATATCTAAAAGGTTCTGTTTGTGAAGCGGTGGAAGCAAGGCTGTGTGTACTGAAGCGCCGACATATCGATATTAGTCGACCGAGGGTGCTACACAAAGACTTTCAAGGGTTCATACTTATTCAGAAAGTCTATCCGATTGACAGTTCAAGGGTGCGAAGGGTGCGTGGTAGGTACATATTCTCTATTGGTTTAACTACTTATTATATTATATAAAAATATAAAAATTTAGCCCTCTTAACGTCCCACTGCTCGGCACGGGCCTCCCCTCAATGCGAGGGGGATTCAGGCCATAATCCACCACGCTGGCCCAGTGCGGGTTGGTGGATTTCACATGTCTAAAGACATGCAGGTTTCCTCACGATGTTTTCCTTCAACGTAAGCAAGTGATAATCATATTAAAGTTATGATTCACACATAGATTTCGAAAAATCCAGAGGTGTGAGCCGGGGTTTGAAACCAGGACCTTAAGCCCGCAAGACGCGTGCTTAACCAATCGGCTACCACTGCTTACCTTATTATGTAATATTTTAAGTATTTGTGATCCATGATATGGATCCAAATTAAAATGACCAACCTATTTAATAAATGTACCTATATATTTCTGATGATAAATAGCTTTCTACCTAAAAGCATGCAATGAGGACAGAATGCAAAGAGTTTAAAAACAGTTTTTCTATTACTCTTTTTATTTTTACTTTCATTTAAAATTCATGAAACCTAAGCGTTTATACATTAATCGATAAATATTTATTTTAGTCTGGTAAACTAACTCCAGCGACAACCAAATTGAATTATGTTTACCTGCGGTCCAAAAAGATTTGTTAAAATATTTTCTGCGTTTTGAATGCCACTTAAAAGTTTTATTAAAACAAAATACTTTTTTTAAATTTAAGTGCACTCTCTGTTTTAAAGGCTTATAATTTTTTTTATTTTCGTTTCAGTTTGTATAATTTTAAATCTCTATATTTGTCACGAACGTAAATACATACTGGACTTTTCACTACTGCACAAAAAACGAGCCGAGCGAGAGGCCCCAGTTGGGACCGTGTCCCTCTCATTTCGAGTTGCCATGCCTAATTTAGTAGTTATCGTGACTATTTAAAACAATAGTCACGATAAATACTAAATTAATTTATTTCCTTGATTTAAAAACTAAAAATCACTACCCAACGATAATATTATTTTGGCATGGCAACTCGAAATGAGAGGGACACGGTCCCAACTGGGGCATCTCGCTCGGATCGTGTTTCTGTCTAAGAATTGTCAAGGTATAATATACCTTAAGGCAGCAGAATAAAGTTGAATTTCTTCTTAACCAAAAACTCAAGTGATAAATCCTTCATTATACATCCGTGACATTTGTATAATAGACTCACTAATGGAATTGATAGTACAGAATTGATACGATATTTACAAATCACACTGATATTTAAAAAAAATATAATTACGAAATAAATAAAGAAAACTACTAAAATCGATACCTATGCGTTCTCGGCGCTTTAACATTTGTGGTCATTCACCGCACCAATCCTATCGAAGCCTTGCAGACGCTCTGGTCAGAGATCCCAACATTCCACCTGACCCTAAGAACGACGCAGTACGCTCCAAATTTCTTTGTAATCCCTCAGATGCCTCGCCAGACGATCGACGTTTACAAATACATTCTTTTCATACAATAATCTCTTTGAAAATAAAATATTTGACTCGGCCTAATAAAATCTGTGTCGCGTCGGCGGCTAGCAAAGTCAAATAAAACGAAGCTTATTAGTATCTCTCCTTTGAACTTAGCAAAAGAAACTTTGAATGAGTATATAGAGATAGAGATAGGTGTATTTTGCTTTAAAGTAACAGGTGAAAGTAAAAAGTAGATTCGGGAAAAATTTAATAGCGAGACATGCTAAATATCTATAGGTAGGCTACCACATTCAGAGCGAGAATCAAGGTGAACTTTTTATCTATAGATACACCATATACATATAGGTAAATATGTATAATATAACATGATTATAGTTGGTATCTATACATCTATCCAGTCGTTTTCTCAATTCTGAGGATCGTGAAGGTTATATGTTTATTCATTTTGGAGGGCAATTTTGCTCCAGTTGCCAGCGACGTGTAGGTCCTGTACCTATCGCTTTTTAAATTTGAAGTTGCGTAGTCAGTGATATGTGCTCCATCTACATAGGTATAGATAACGCCACCATACACTTAGACAATTGAAATATTTAATTTGAGTAGGTATGTTCAATAATTATTTTATTATTTTTCTAAATAATATTGTATTTTCAAACACTAATAACAATCCAATTGCATTTTTCTCTAAAGAATCTAAATACTGTCTAGAAAAAAAAAATGATACATTATTTTTATTCTAAGGTATAACAAACAACAAAGTTTACTTTCTTCTAGACAAATACAAAGGTCATCGTTAATTATTTCGCAACAGTGATTCACACAGTAAACACAACTCGGCGGCAAATTGGCACAAACTTCTCAACTCTTCGTAATGAGAATTAAGAGGAGGGTTCGAAATTTGGTTGATTTTCTATTCTACTTTTTCTTTAAGTAAGTATGTGGACTAGGAATATTATATTTAGATGTATGATTTTTGACTATATTATCTTGAGTATCTTTAAATCCAAATCACGATTTGACGAAATTTTCTCGATAAAAAAAAATTATGAAATGAGCTCTAATTATTTACAATTTTCCTTGCTACCACGATGTTTTTACGATTTAGATCACGAAATTATTTCTAAAACATAGCAAATAATGATATCTAAACTACCCTTCAACCATATTTTAATTCATGAAGTAGTTTTTTTTTAATTCAAGAAAATGTGGTTTGGCGCTTACGTTGTTTATTTCCGAGCGCGCGCACAATATCGCCATCTCACATTTTAAGTACTTGAACTAACCATGTCTCTCTCTAACTTTGTATTGTCAGTGTCCGCTCGGACTTGTTCGACGTCGGACCTGTGAAGGATTTTTTAAAAAATATTACGAAAAAATATTACGGTCGTGCCACATTACAGGTACAGTACAGTATTTACAGTCCGCCGACGCCTATGATAAATAAATAAATATCCTTGGAAATTCTTTTACACATGACTACCTGATCCCAAACTAAGCAGAGCTTGTACTATGGAAACCAGATAACTGATATTACTACATATACTACTTTTTGTTTGTAAATACAAACGAAATATACACTTAATTACACCTAGACTCGGGACATGCGGACATGTTCATGCACACAACTGCATGTCCTGGGCAGGAATCGAACCTATGACCTGCACTGCAGCGTGATTTTCGTTTGCTTTTCCTTGTCTTGTGTAATTTCTTTTCATCTCTTGTCATTTTGTGTCATCTCTTGTCATCTTGTGTCATCTCTTGTCATTTCATAGTTATTCGTGTCATTTCTGTAAAAACTCCCTATTTCGCTTACTGTTATATACTTGCAGCATGGTCTTGGGCCGACAGTGGGAATACATTGCTTGTCAAAACAATGGAGTCGCTTTATTGCGTTTGTTGTAGGTATGGATGGGCAAGTAATAAATATATCATACATCAATAAATTATCGTAAAAAATAACATTACAGATATGGATAGGAAAATGTTTGTCCGTCCTATTCAATCTATTATATTATAAACGAAAGTAACTCTGTCTGTTACCTTTTCACGGCTAAACCGCTGAACCAATGTTGATGAATTTTGGTATGGAGATAGACTGGGTCTTGGCGGAGAACATAGGCTACTTTTTAGGGTTCCAAAGGGTGCTAACGGGACCCTATTACTAGGCCTACGCTGTCCGTCTGTCTGTCTGTCCGTCTGACAGCGCGGGCTGGATCTCACGAACCGTAACAGGTAGAGAGTTGAAATTTTCACTGAATGTGTATTTCTGTTGCCGGTGCAGAACAAATACTAAAAATATAATAACATTTAAAAATAAATATCAAGTCTCAAACTTGATATTTTTGATGTGTTTATTCTACGGTGGTACGGAACCCTTTATGTGCGAGTCCGACGCCTTCAGATCTTATGAATGTTTTCTTGAAATAAATATAGTGTATTTTAAGTAATTAACTGGCCAACCCTCAGGTCCTACCTACCATGTTAGGATCTTTTTCGTTCTAGCGGGTGTAAACCGTGATTTAACGAGTTAATGTGATAATTTTTGTATTTTTTAAATTATTCAATTCAATGTTTTTGTTTCAGACATAGTCCAATATTGATTATTAAAATTATTATAATTTCACAATAAATAAAAGTAAAAATAAATTTAAAAAAAAAAAATATATATTTATTTTTAAACCGACTTCAAAAAGGAGGAGGTTTCTCAATTCGACCGTATATTTTTTTTTTTATGTGTGTTCGCGGATAACTTCGTTGTTTATGAACCGATATTGATGATTCTTTTTTTGTTGGTTAGGAGATATCCCAGCGGTGGTACCATGATAAGGAAACCAGGATCTGATGATGGCATCCCAGAGAAATCGAGGGGAACCTTCGAAAATCGTAGGAGCGACTAGTGCGTTTGTAATTTTTTTCATTAAGTATTTTAAAGCACTACTATTTTATAAAGGTCTGGAGTCGATCTGATGATGGAGCCGAAAGACAGTCGAGGGAACTCCTCAACGATTTACAACAATTACCTGGTGTTTGGGCTTGATTAATTTGTATTGGAGAGAACTTTACACCCATATGGGTTATAAGTGCCATTACAGGTCTAATGATGGAGACCATAGACAGTCGAGGGAATTTCTCAAAGATTTACAGCAGTTACCTTTTGTTGGGCTTACTTCATATGGTTCAAAATGCCAAAATGTTCATTGGTATGGCGCCACTAAAAATCGTGAAATAAAATTATTTTTATAAAAAAAAACAAACCGACTTCAAAAAAACCTGGATCACTAAAAAGCCTGAAATAATATTTCTATTACCTACCACCTCTGCCTACCCCTTCGGGAAAACCGGAGGTGATGGTGTGTTATCGAGTATTTGGAGTCGGTGCCAATCTTGGTATGCCAAGTCTACCTACTATAAAAGTAAGAAGATAGATTGGCACCGATTATTTCAGGCTTTTTAGTGATTTTTTTTAATTTTTCATGTTTTATCATTAAAATACAATATAATATAACATAAATTAAAATAAAATACAATAAAATAAAAACCTACCCCTAATTAAACAAATACCGTCCGCGTGGGATACTGGCTGCATGTCCTCCCTGTATTCAAGCTGTTCCTGTTGTCAAGCGAATTTTTTGAGCAAGGAAAGAGCCAGCCCTCTTGTCACCTGTGGCGGTAACCAGTCTAAGGGTGATTTTGATAGATAAAAAAATAAAGATAAAAAGATAAACAAAAAATAAATGCATGGTTAAATCAATAAAATTAATAAAAACTGAAAATTAAATTAAAACATAAATTAAATATGGTAAAAAAAAATATTATGACACCGCTGATGACTTCATGATCGGCATCGAAGTTAAGTACCAAAGTATTCCTTTGCCTACGAAACATGAAAAAGATACTCATATCCGGCAGTCAGTCACTGACACAGAGTATGTACATTTTTACCCGACTACGGTGGGCGGAGGGTTATGATTTTGACCGATATGTATGTATGTTCATCTGCTCCCGTATAACGTCCAAACTATTTTTATATCATAATAATTTGACTAATGAGATATCGTTGGACGCGTCTGGATCGTCCGCTGGTTATAGGCTATTATACGATCGAAGTATTGTTATACGTATCTATCAGCATATTGTAGGTATCGTTTGTCTTCTTTTGACTTACTTTGTCTTCAGCAATAAAAACAACATAGAAATTAAATTATTTTTTTCAAATACACTCCACATAAAAATCCCATATAAAACGAAAAAAAAATATTTGAATATTTTCATCCATTTCATCTATTTTAAAAGGTGCACTGGGACATATTATTTTAATTGTACGAATTAAACAATATTGTTCCTTCAAAAAATAACTATACTATAGTCTACTCCATAGCTGTTCTGTCCTAGCTAAGCGAGAGGGATATATCCTTCGGCAGCTCACGCGACGCCAGCCACACCCCGAAACTAAAATTCATTTTTTTCTTGTATCGTCTTAACATCATTAAATTATTAACAATGAATGCTAACAATCATTGAATAGGTGCGTACTTGTTTGGCGACATATAATATTGTTTCAGATTTTTTGTATGTGAGTAAATAATAAATATACATGCGCCGCGTGTAACAGAGAGAAGAAACCTACACTACCCCTAAAAGGCTATAAGTCTCGAAGTACCACGCGTGTGGCCGCGGGCATTTGTAGGAACAAAAGTGACTTGTTATGCCAATTTAAGTCCATCATAACTTTCTATGGGGTTATATATTTTTTATATATTTTTTTGCGTGTATCTATCCGAAAATGCCAAAAGTCTTCTGGAAAACCCCTAAATTATTTAATTAACCATAGGTACCTATAGTACGTTTTTTTATACTTGTCCTATTTGGCAAGTAAAGATGGCGTCCAGCGGGACGATTGCGTAACTGGACGCAATCGCCCCGCTGGACGCCATCTTTGCTTACCAAATAGGACAAGTATAAAAAAATGTACTATACATACCAATATCCCTTAGCCTACCTATACTAAATAAATCTAACATGATTACACAATAAAATCCAAAATTTTCTGTAAGTGCCTAAGTTAGATTTAATGTAACCTTCGATCCGATCAAATGAAGGCTAATGGACTTATTAAATGTCCGACATTCGGACCCTTCGATAAACGACAACCTCCACACTTCGGTCGCCGTAGCCACCTCGATCTGTTGGCGGCATAAGTGTACCTATATTGGGAGATGTACGTGGTTTAACCTGAGGGCTTCTGACATGGCTTAACGAGTGCTGTCTAGGTGACAATAACCAGGAACGACTTATTACGTGCCCTTCACTCACTTCGATATGCCACTAATGCCCTGTCCCTATCCACCCATCTCAGCCTGATCTTGCCAAACAGCTTTATCTCCGAAACTTTTACGATCAGTGATTGCAGATATATGAGTATGACGATATACGAGTAATGCATACAGCTATGTATGGGATAAAATGTTATCCCATACATAGCTGTATGCATTACAATGTGAATTTACTGTATAGTAAGTCACGCGAAATAAATCCGTGTTGAGTAACCTTAGGTATAATAATTTCCTTTAGCCCGAATTACCCATTTTGGGGTAAATAGATAAAAATGTTGGGGTAAACACTGGCTTAGTGAATATAAATTGAGACATTTATGTTACCTACACAGTAGGTACTTAAGACTTGAACAAGGTCTGATGATACCTACGGTACTAGCCACGGGCAATGACGTTGCTATCGAAATTACGACTTTTATTGAATAAGTAATGTCCAAATAAAATACATATTGTTTAAAAGCATTATTTTGGTAGCACAGATTTCTGAAAAATACAGATGGAGTGCGTAGAACACGAAAGTGAAGCCACCAAAGCAAATACAAAACATGAAAGCGAATACAATCTCGCCCTATAGCTACAAAACTTTACACGCACACAAATGTATGTTTCCTTAGTGCCGCTCCTAGTTGTCACGCACACATAAAATGCTACCCGGCTTCACATCGTTTGTTTCCAAGACTCCATCTGCCTACTTCTATAATGGTCCCAAGTGTAATGCGGTACTTTATACAACAAATAAGCCATCGGATTCAACAATATTTTTACATAAAGTCACTGTTTGCCCCTCGTAAGCCCTTAACTCTTACGGATTAATTATGTTCTATCGTTAACTTCTTGTCTCCCAATGCAAATATCCCCGCCGCGCGACGGGGCCAAATTTTATTATATCCTGAAGGCAAATTGTTAATTATAAATTTCACGAACACGGGTGCTCCATTCCAACATAAAAGAAGCTTTTTGCATGCCAATACGGTGTCTGGCTGTGCGTCTTTAGAAACGGTCCTACTGGCAGCGGGTAACCATTTAAAATTTAAATATATTTTTTTAAGAACCAAACTGAGTGAAAGGAACTGAATGTACTGGAACGCTGGTTTCATCAGAATTCTGAAAACCAACAATTATATGCCTACTCTTCACTTACTGAACCAGTGCTTAAGAAAAATTGCTTGTGTGAATAAGTACAGATTTGTCATTCTACCAGCGTACTAGTAAAACCTATATTAAGGGCCACCGCAGACATGCTACTTTCAGCATCCGTGATCGGCGATTTTGCGACTGTATCGATGCTGCGTCGCGTTTCTTCGAGCGAGAACGATCGAGACGCAGCATCAAAATCGCCGATCGCCGATGCTAAAAGTAGCATGTCTGCGGTGGCCCTAAGATGTGATGGACTATAGCCTAACTATATAACTATAGAAAATCTTTTCGCATTGAAGCGAGTGTGTCCAGTATAATGGCATGCTCGTTCCACGGCTCGCTCCCTTTTAAGTACATTGCTTGACCGAAAATAAACCATTGGCGAAATGTTAATGACCTCTGCCTACTTATTCGGAAAATATTGCGCCCTCTCGTGAAATTATTGATTGGTCATATCCAAGTCAATACAGTCGTAAAGGTATATTTTTACTTTATATTTACTATTTGGTACCTCATCAAATAGAAAAATGAATTGCTTTGCGGAATTGCTATGTGGCGTTTTTAGCCGTCCCAAGTCGTTCTATCTTCCCGGATAATATTTTTAGTGTCGTAAACTGATATGATAGAATTGGACAGTTTCATTATTCAGTTCATCCAATTATTTCTGCCAGCTCGTATACAACGCACGATTCGGTCAGCCGGATATTAGAAGCCCAAAGTACCCGGAAACAAAATAAAGGTGGTGAACCATTTTATGTGCTTCTGGAAGGTCTCATATTGTCATACTTTTCCGGTCATCATCGGTCGCGAAAATACAAGATGGTCCATTGAGATGGGTCAGTATGAGGAAGTCTGAAGCTATAAGAAATATAGACACTCCCTTTGGTTTGCTCAGATAATAATAGAACAGAATAATCGAAAATAAAATAGAAACAACAGCATGGTTCTATGTAATGATTTGGTCTGTGCAAATCTAGGGTTAAGTCTGGGATCGAAAACACATTAACGGACCGTAATTACTTTTAATCGTGTATAGTTAGAGCCTTAAGAAATTGTTTGATGCACTGGTAACCATCGTCTACTGCTCTAACGATCAATTAGTATGCTTTTAAACTTGGCCCTTATAGTGTTAAACTTTCCTATACTGACCCAGATCCCTGTTGGTATAGGGCAGCAGTAGGTACAACAAACTTAGATGGACGAACGCCCGCAGTAGAGCCGAACCGCTCTGTCATTGTTAACAAACCAAATTACCCCCTCCCACGTAATACCTATATTATTAAAATGTCATACGGTAAATACGTGAATACTCAGTGAATTATTAACGTCAAGTAAACAAAGCGATATATTGAAATATAATTCCAATATTGGAAATGTAGAGTTTGACAATTACTTAACTGAGATAAAGCTACTTAAACGATGTTTAAATATTGAAGACCTATGTACGTATAATAAATTATTATATATTAATAAATTAAATTATTATTAATAAATTAAATACGTATAGCATTAACGCTGGTCACTGACTCTCATCATATTACATTATCTTAATGACCTTCTTCTAATATATGATCAATATCATGTTATACTGGGTGAAATCGAAATTGTGAGCAATATTTTAAAATATGACTCTACATATGATTCAGAATATTTTGGGAAAATAAATAACAAAATCTATTGATAAAAAATATTGCTCGGGTAAGCAAATAAGCAGACCATTTAACTGTTATACCTTACCTGGGCAATAATGTTTTATTAATTTATTTGTTGATTAATATTTCCAAAATATTCTGAATCGCGTGTAGAATCACCGTTTAAAATATTGCCCACGATTTCGATTTCACCCAGTATAAAAGATACTCTATAATGAAATTCCACAGAAACACGAGCCCGTGTTATAATAGGTGTTTTTTTACACGACTGCCTAAGAATGGAGTGTATATGTTTTCAGTGTTCATGTATTTATGTATCAGGGGCGTAGCTACCGCTGTATGAGCCGTATCAATGATACGGGGCCCCCGGGCTACAGGGGCCCCTAACGTGTGTGAAAATTCTTTACCTTTCATTTAGGCCCCCAAATTTTGATACAGGGCCCGTCTAAGTCAAGTTACGGCACTCTGGTATGTAGGTATGTAAGATCGTTTGTGCAATCATAACTTTTAAATGCCTGAACAGATTTCGATGTATAGGGTATCGTTAGAATCCTTACATCATCCCGGGTAACACTGGCTATGTTGTTTTGAAAAAAAATAACAATATTTAATAATTTGGCTTGAATAGAAGCGTCCACAAGTTTCGAGGTCTTATATGTAAAGTATCCAACTTAAATATGAATTTATATTAAAATAATCTATACATTTGTCCTTTAAGCCCACGCAATAAATCATATAGCAATTTTATTGCGCCATAACCATTGTATCGGAAAAGTAACGTCAGAGCGGCTCACACAGACCCGACACCCGAATCAATCACTCGAGCTACCACTAACAAGATCATATTGAAGGGCATAGAAGAAACGTGAGAACTAAACATTAGGTATATGAAATACAACTATGATACATACGAATTTTTAACATTCACATTGACAACTTTAATATTTTATTTTTGACCTCGGTATTAAATGTAAATCTGTAAAGTTGAAATAATATTTAAGCGTTATTATGTGAAATAATTTTTAAAAATTAACTGTAGCATGAATCGAACAGTATTATTTAACATTGTGCCGTGTGATTATGGGTCATTAGGTGTGCCCACAGGCCCCGAGCAGCCTCGCCCGTGCAATCAGTTATGACATGATGCTTACGTGGTCAGATGTCAAAACTGATTGCACGGGCGCGCTGCTCAGCACTTGTGGACGCCGCTGTTAGATATAAGAGTACGTACCCGATGACGCCCGATTGTGCGGTTATTAGTAACAAAGTTGAAGGTATCTAATTGCCTCCGCAGACTTGCTACTTTTAGCATCGGCGACCGGCGATTTTGTGACGTATCGATGCTGCGTCGCGTTTCTTCGAGCGCGAACGATCGAGACGCAGCATCAAAATCGCCGATCGCCGATGCTAAAAGTAGCAAGTCTGCGGAGGCCCTTAGATACCTTCAACTACGGTCTGCGGTGGCCCTAAAAGGCTTAAATAATATTCTGAGTAGGTAGGTAAGTAGGATAAATTAAGGCATCGCGTACGCCTGAACAATCTTCTTATCCTTTCATTTCACACATTTCTTTAGCTAAATCACACAGAATACAGAACAGGTGACACGAATATATTCGAATCCGAGATCTGCCTTTGAAATATTATATGTTTCGTGAAAGTCTTCTAATGATGTACGATAACCCACTAAAGGTGTGAGCACCCTGTACTTCTGTCAATGACCTGATCCGGGCAAAGGACTTAGATAGTCTGACGATAAATAAATTTTCTCTTTATCATTAGCAAGTATGAGAATAAAAAAAACATACTAGTGTGAAGTGTCTGCCAAATAAAGCAATAACAGAATTGAAATACAAATTAATTACCAAGAAAAAGGGTGACTGGCCAAAATAGTATATCCTACTAAACATGGTCCATAGCCATAGTACGACTCAGTCGCTCGTGGAGAATAATATTGGAATAATGTCGGTATTGCCAATGCTCATCTTCTGTTGAATAATTTCTACTTACATGTTTAATCAGTGAATTGTCGAATCAGAAGGTCAATCAAAAGGTCCCAGGTTCGATCCCCGGTGGGGCATGCACCAGTGGATGAATTTTCATCTATGTGCATAATGTACAGTTCGCAGGGAAAACATCGTGAGGAAACCAACCTATCCCTCGGGATTAGGTAATAGTCAGTTCCTGTATACACGGCGACAAGGTTCACCACCTGTCACGTTGGGTTCGGACTATCTGGTGAAACTTGGGCTTTGAGTTTGTTAATACCTCCACAATGTGGTGGTGTATGGTCACTCAAGCCTCTGACTACCCCCGAACGGGGATGAAAGTCGTGACGTAACATTTTTTTTTTGTCTAATGGCGAGTGCGGTAACAGATGTGTGAATTTTCCTGCATGTAGTGGTGCGCTGAGCATAAGTTTTGTGATGGTGCTGCTAGTAGGTACCATATCTACTAAAATAATAGGTACATCAATGCTATCTACTTATGTACTTTTAACAAGGCAAGTTTCCATACCATTAAAAACTTCACGGGCGCAAAATTCTCCGCTCTTTCAAAGCACATCACTCACTGAAGCGTATCATTACTAGTATTTCAGCAGTGAGCATCAAATTGGGATACGTTGATCCGTGAAGACTGCAAAGATTTTATTGTTTCTCGCCAGTCACTGCACGCAAGCGTGTAATAAGCTCGATATGATCATACATAATACGCTTCAGTTGACTTATACCATTATTTGAATTCATGTTTGTATTATATTCCTGTAAAGATAAGATTTGCAATTTACTTACAATTTATTGTTAGCTGGTGTGTTGAGTTTTAGAAACTTGAAAGCATCCACTTTTGGCCTCAAAATTAACGATTTTTGGGAATATAAAATAACATTGTGCCAACAAATGTATCTACTACCTATGAGAAGTATGAAAATCGCAAAAGATAGCGCCAAATACAAGAAAAATCTGCTGAAAAATGTTACATATTCGTAGCAGTGACGTAGCAGTTCGTAGTATGTTGACTACGACTTTTACTTTCGAATGTTCCCTTAGCACGAGCTGAACGAGATTGGTCCTAGCCAAAAAATGAGGTAAAGTTTGATTTAAGAATATTTAACCACTCCTTCTTATCGTATGGTCAACCTGATGTCAGAGTTATTCAGTATTTAGTTATTCAAGCCGCCCAAAGGCCTCTAACATGGCTTAACGACTGCCTCTAGTCAACAAAGGGGACCGACTATTTACATGCCCTCCGAAGCACGGAGATGCTCAGTTCGAAATGCCACTAAATGGTCACTCATCTCTGACTGACCTTGCCAAGCGTTGCTTAACCTCCGATCGTTTACCGATCATTGATCGCAGCTGGACATGAATATAAATAATAGGAATATAATTACTTGTATCATCATAAAACAATCGCGCTATATGTAACGGTGCTAATACAAAAACAATAAACGCAGCGCCTCCAAACAACGGTTCCCTTTCCACACAGACTCCAGCCGATAAATTTGTTCCTGCCCTATAATTGCCAATATCTGAAAACTCTCTCACAAGAATGGCCGTAATAGAAGCCTCCAAGCTCTTGAGGATCCTATAATGTGGGCGTACCATTAGCGTAGTACGAGAACCCAGTACAGGCATGACAGCCATTCTACACGCTACGAAAAGTTTCACAACTTTTTCAATTTCCCAATCAATCATGGTACTACGTAATATCTGTGTATGTTCGGGCCGTTTACGAAACATCAAAGTGGCTACATCGAAAAGGTATAATGAAATTTGTGTGTTATTTAATCCGGCGTATCCGAAGATCAATGTTTGTGAGCTTTTCCGTCGTGTGAGGTTAAACGTTCATTATTTGGTTAATCGCTAATCCCCGGGCTTGTGACGTAGGCGTTTTATACCGAGTATTTCAAAGGTACTAAATAATAATTAAACTACATATACGGTAGCTGATATGTAGATGATTTGTGAAGATAGACTATAATAACTATAATTGTTTCTGAGTTACGAGAACTTTCGTGTTGCGGCCTTAGAACACATCAAATGGCAAATACTAATATTAAAAAAAAAGATTTTGAAGAGTATACATAGTTTTTGAGATAAATCTAATTGAATCATCAATTAGAATTTTTCAAAATCATCAGCATTTTATTTTTCTTGTGGTTACTATACCTAGTGGTTCAAATTTCCCTAATACGCTACAGATATAAACTTTGAGCAACATTATATCAATGATTAGCACATTTAAGAGGTCTTTTGTTGTCATATGCCAAAGCTTTATTAGAAGTACCTACAGGCCGCAAGAGACGTTGGTTTGAACAAGCTTTAGTCAAAAGTACCTACCTAGATGTAATGTAGGCCATTTTAAATGTAAATTGAGGATTTCAAATTTACATAATAGTTTACTATCGTTAGTGGTAACTAACATGAAACCCTATTAAATTTACTAGGTACTGAACATTGAAACGTCTCGATAGCAGGCAAGGAGCATATCAAGTATATGTGTAAAAAAATAAACCTCGGAATTAAGTCTTGCCTAAATGTTGAGGAAATGTACTTATTATCAGCACGATACTTTTTCCTTCTGCAGATTTTTTTCAGATATAATGAGGCAAGAAAACTGTGCGCGCCTGTTTAGAGCGCGGCTCCACTAGTGCGCTGCGCTGCGTTGTCGCAACGGATCAAAGGGTCGACGGGCGAGAGACGAAGCGGGGGAAGGTGATGCGCCAGTACAAAATCTTGCGACGACGCAACGCAACGCGCTAATGGAGCTCGGCCCGTACTGGGAACATAAAGGAATCCTGACGAGAGTTATATTGATGACTTTAGGCCCTACCCAGCCCAGAGCTTTTGAATTTATAACATAGGTCTTAATCAACTAAAATACCATTTATCATTTTTTATTTCTTAACCTCACATGAATAAGATTATTTTTTTAAGTAATAAAAAATGTTTAATGGTATTTGAGTTCAGTAAGGCCTATGTTATAAGTTCAAAAGCTGTGGGCTGGGTAAGTCCTGAAGGCATCAATATAACTCTCTTCCGGATTTTTTTTTTATCACATTACTAGGGCCGGTATTAATAAATGGATCTCATGGCTGACAGTGATCTTGAGTACGCTTGAGGGCTGCGTAATTTTAAGCGATTATTAAAATTGTCAGATCAAACATTTAAATAAGAATTGAACTCGAAATGAACTCTAGAAACATGCAGCCAGAAATCACGAGGCTCCTATCTACCCCGGAAGGTAGGTCTTTGGTTCTAAAATCCATTTCGGTAAAGAAATGCGGCAGTGACTACAACGATAGCCTATTGGCCTGCGATGCCATCCTCGCCTCCGATATCTGAGTTTACTACGCAGATGCCAATTTTTATTTTTAAAAGGATAATCGTACACGGAGGCTTAACGTCGATCCCAATCCCACGCCTCGAGATAATCCTTTATTACATCACAAAAGAGTCCAAATTAAAATATTTCTTCTTTGACAAAATATTTACGTAACGAGACAAAAATGTGGAACATTTTATGAACATTGTTAAGGCTTTTATACAGGTATTATGATGGTTAAATAATTTTTTTTAGGATTGTCACGGTATCCGGATTTTACCTTTGTGCTACTCATAGGTAGTATACAAATTATCTGTTAACACATTAAGTAGGCTTTTAGTAGTAGCTTGCACACTATCAAATCTTAGTATCAAATATATACCTATATAAACCTAAATCTAGCTTGAATTACCATGACGACGCGACGTAGTCATATAGTAAAGTATAAATAATCGTTATTGTTTATGATTGCCAATTTGATAGGAGTGTTTAAAGATCTTTGCGAAGTGCCCAACCCAATGAAGATATCGCACTATCATCGCAGAATATTATTATAGATTCTGATTCTAAACAGAATTTGGTGACTCTGATTTTAAAATCGAAAAGTGGCTAAAATAATTAATTGTCTGGGTATCTAATCAACGTAAAACTATAATTAAAATTAGTATTGTTATTAGATCGAAACATCCATTTAAACAAATATAAAAATACGCATATAATAAATGTCCTCTTATTTTCATATTTTATTCTTCAATATTTCCAATAAAAGCATTTCACTGTTCCCAAGAATATTGGAATAAAATAAAAGGTACAACTTACAAAAAAGTTTAAGCATCCAAACTTTTCCGGAGTATCCAACACTTCACTAAACTGACTCAACACTTTCAAATAATTCCCACACACTTACACTGAATTCATAAAATAATAATTTACTTATTGTAATGGTAATGTTAATAATGTTTATTTATTATTATTATTTTATGCGATAGCCACTAGTGATGTGCCTGTGTCGGCGATGGCAGTACGTGCGTTAGTGTCGGCTGAACGCACACTTGCTACTGGTATCGGCGGGCGGGCGGCCCGCCCAGATGTTATCTCGGAAAGTACGATTGGTATGCGCCGTAAGTTGGGGCATGTAGCGGTAATAGTACCTTTACTTAGTACATACAAAGTTTCCTTGGACACACGTTTACATGATTGTTTATTTTTTAGTTAATTTTCACAAGTATCATCCAATAGATTTACTTTCCAATTAGCTAATGAGAGAATTATATTATATTGATTGGTAGAGCTTTAGTTGAGAATCGACTTTTCATTAATTACTTTTCTATAATTTACAATATTCATCGCCTACTTGTAACTAACTAATACGGACTAGGTAGGTACTTAAATGGAGCTAATATTATTCCACACATCTGTTTTATCCATATACGGAGCTTATACGAAATAACATTCGCTAACGTCCATGCCCTAAATCCCTCGAACGTCCCCTAGGACACCCCGTTGTCGTCAATTGTTTCACTTGTTAAGCGCCGTGTAAACACGTCCGTTTTAATGATCAGCTGCAAACGTTTCTGCAGCACTTGTTTATAAAACAGGCAAATATGTTTTCCTTCTAAAATATAATTCAAAATCCTTAGGTTACGAATTCTGCTCTACCCTTGTCTGGGATAGCTAGAAAATATAACGGCTTTATTAATATTTTCTAAGCCCTGTTTATGTTTAATTTAACCTAACCTACCTAGTCTATCTACAATTATTTTTATAAAAATAATCATGGACCTTCTGGATCAAACGCAAAACGTTAAATACGCAAAATTTCCAGGGTCTGTCAGTTTTCGCAAAATGACGAATACGCACAATGTCAAATACGCAAAATGTTAAGCTAGCAAATCGCTCTATAGCTATAGGAATAACATTTCGAACGGGTGGTAGAGTCACGTAGTTACAATGGCTCTCTCGTTTATGGCTACGCCGTAGCAGCGGCTACGAGGGGGGTGGTTACACAAACCTTATCGCTACAGGTTGCTTATTTGGGGTATAACGCATACGTATGATTGTAATAACAATAATACATTCATATGTTTACGCTATCTATGAAGTAGTTACAGTACTATAAGATTAACAAATAAAATTTAAAAAAAATCAAATCCTAATCTTGCAGGATCTTGGAGTTAGAAGCTTCTAAAGAATTTCTCAAATTTCTATGGTTTTAGGGTTGTCACACAATATGGAGAAATTCTTTAGAAGCTTCCAACTCCAAGATCCTGCAAGATTAGGATTTGATTTTTTTTATGTTATAACATCATGTTAGACAATATATTAATCAAGGTTTTGAAGCCAAATATGGAAAAATGTGGGAATAAAAAAATTAAAACAGAGTAATCATTTTTTTCAAATATCTTTTATATTATATGAGTTAGAGTGTGGTGATTTCATGCATTATTTACTTGTGTAGAACCAGCATAGTAAGATACTAGTAGATTTACAAAAATAATTTATTTCATATTATATTTTGAATATGTTATGAAATCGAAAAAAATAGTTTAAAAAATTATATCTCGGGATCTAAGTACATTTGAACTTTGGGAGTTCTACTCCTGCATTTGAAACCATCTACTCTATCGAATAGAGTAATAAAAAGAGCACGTCCGTTTTTTCGGTCATTTTCCATTTTGTAAATTGCATATCCGGATGCGATCGGAATCGCCCCCACTCCCCAATGTACAGTGCCCATAGCACGAGCGTTGCTCAATTTGTGACCATACCATACCGTTGCTCAATTTCTGACTATACCCAAATTGTGACGTAAAATATATTTATATATTCTTCTTCTTCTTATCGTATGGTTAGTGGCCAACCTAGTGTCAGAGTTGTTCAAGCGACCCGAAGGCCTCTGACAAGGCTTATTTATATTGTTTCCTATATAAATAACACCAATTTAAAGACACGTAAACACACAATCCACGCCACTAGCTCCAGCCCTTGACCCCGATCTAACTTATCTATATTATTCAACCGACAGATGTTCCGAGCGATTCCTCTCGGCGCTTACTTTGATGTAGTTGTGTTGGCCGGATTAACCCCACAAAAGGCCGCACGCTGATGGACTCTGGACATGAAAATGCGATTAAGATAATTTCTTTCTTTGTTATGTTACCCTAATAACATATTCTAAGCTTCGTGTTATTTTGTCTAGTTATTCCATTCCGCGTAACATGTTGGCTACAATATCGAATTATAAGAATATTATGTACCTACCTAATGTACCTATATCGGTAATGTGGAATATTTTTAAGTAGGTACCCAATTCACGTACTTATTTAAAACTTAATGATATTATAATGCCATTAAGTAGGTACTTGGTACGAGTAGGTATCTAACAGCAACCTTCGGCGCTTAAGAAGTGAAACAACTGACGAATGAAATGCCTATTGTAGGTATACCGCAGGAGCCGTACCGCGCCTTAGGTACGCGAGCGGCAAGACTGGGGAACTCATCGCTCTCGCCGTCCCACTCCCCCACCCGTCATCGCTCTCGCCGTCCCACCCTGCCAACTCCCCGCGCATACCCAAGGCGCGGCACAGCACTTGCGGTATACCTATACCTTATATTTCTAAGTGAAAGTCAAAAAGCAAAATTATTTTAACCTAGGTGAGGCTAGGTATTAACTACAAAGTAAAAATAGTCCAAAGTCAAGCCTGGAAGGTCAAATTATCGGTAGCATTCATTAATTAACCGGTTGACTTATTTGTTATGAAGTGTCGAAAATTAAGTATCGCAGCTATTAGTAGATAGCGGTCCGGTGGTGTTTGTGTGCCGGACGGAGATAACCCGGACCGTCAGGTCATTGAAACTGATAGCGGTGCACGGCGTGCTTGGAAAACTGCGCCAGACACTGGACGGGAAGCAAGCCGTGAGATGAAAACTCTACATAAAACTCTACCAAGCCAACTAGGTCCTCGGGTGAATGTGGCTTCCCCGCCGACAGGTGCCTAGCTGGCTTGGTGGAGTAGTACCTCGCTAGGTACTTCAATTCAATCTTCATGGGCGTAGTAGAAATATAAAAAAAACAAAATCAAAGCGTTTATTTTGTTTAGGCCTACGGGGGCATACAAATTGTCATTTTACATTTTTTCTTTAAATTCTACCGCCGATGGTAGAAAGTAGATTTATTCCTTAAATTCTACCGCCGTTAGTAGATGGTAGGAAGTCCATCATGTAATCTAACGCAATTATGAAAACCGAACTAACTATACCGTTGAAACCTACGGTGCCGAGTCGCTTACCCATTGAACTGCTACTGTAGCGTATTGCTATTGTGACCGACTCTCTAATTAGTCGGTCGGAATCAACCGACCAATCAGAGGGACGCTACATTGACAGTTCAATGGCTAAGCGACTCGGCGCCGATGTTGGCTACTTGACATATTCCACTTACATATGTTTATTTTCTTTCAGGTATTTTACGTGGTATAATATTTTTGTCAGGCGTTCTTTTTACAGACTTGTTATTATTACGGAAGCTCCTCTTTGGATGTCGACTACTAGGTCGACTAGTAGGTACTTATATTTTACCCTCGTTCTTTATTACGCAGCAATAGGTACCTATATGGCGAAAAAACCCTATGTACAAATATCAGCTGTGAAGTTTTATAAAGTTGATAAGTTAATAAGTAAGTAGTGACGCTTTCCTCTCGTAAGTAGGTGAAATAGTTGTTCAATCTGCGTGAGATAGATGTCACAAGTCCTAAACGATGCCACCCGCCGCGCGCATGCTTGCCCACTGGACCGCGTGCGCGCGCGTTCACGTGCCCGCCACGCCGCCCGTAAACAACGTGTAATCACTGTTTTTAGAGCCTTACGCAACACACGCTCCCGGAAGCGCTAAATGCAAAGGTTATTATGAAAAAAATACGTAACCATAAATAACATTTTTTAAATAGAATTTTCTAGGGTCCTTTTCAAAGAGTATAGTAAGTAGTGTCCTTTTTGTCTAGGTAGCGTCGATCGTAACAACGATGCAGGTCCTTTTTTTATAGGACTGCGGTGGCAAAAAAGCGTATGGTCCGCCTGATGTTAAGCAGTTACCGTAGCCTACAGATGCTTACAATACCAAAGGCATTGCTCGCACATTGCCGAACTGAAGGTGAGAGGGATGGAGGGAGGGGTAGGGGGGTTGGGCTTTCGGCTCTCTAACTCATCGTACGAAACGCAGCTGTAATAGCTGCTTTACGCCGATCTTCTGTGGTACTACCCGAGTCGAGCCAGCCCGTTTATGAGCTGCAGTCATTTGGCTACAGCTTGACTGTACCACCTTAAAAACCCTAATCATGGCCCTAAAGCTGTCGTAGCACTAACTACCCAACACCTTTTTTTGATAAATTTAAATTATTTTACATTGTAACCTATAATTTTCTAGGCTGCATTATAAATAAAATTCAAAAGTTACGTAAGAGTTATGAAGTTTAATTTTTAATTTTAAATCCATTTTCAACATTCACACCAACATTATTCTGTTCAAACATCTTGCCAAACAGTGAACTGTACAATTCCTTGCTACTCTCATCTGTCCATGTCATACTCTTTTCAGGAGCCATGAAGTTCACCAGCTTGTTGTGAACAACATACTTTATCTTCCGTCCTTTCGTTGCTTTTGTGTCCACTTTCCTCTTCATCTTACTCCTCATTTGCTGCAGCGCAATCCATTGCCGACTTAACTGCACAGGGTCTGATATATCTGCAGACTTACACTCAATTAGTTCCCTAAGCAACTGATGATAGAAGTCGCTGTCATCAAATATCTCTGGAATATACTCATCATCGTCTTTCCGATCTCTTGTCACTGGATTGATTTCCACTTCATTGTCATTACTCTCCTCCTCTGTGACATCCTTTTTGTACCCAATAATGTCATATTCGGATCTCTTTAGTTGTGTTCGTCGAATTAACTTCTCTCTGTCAGATAGAATGTATGAAATTTGTTGTAGAACAGTGTTTGTTGGTGTGTTCTTGATGTTGGTGGCTGTAGCTAGACGTGTTTTTTCGTTCCATTTTTGTATTGATGTGTCTCTGAACGTTTTGAATGCTTTGTAAGATTTTGAGAGATCAGTTTCATATTCCTCTAGTTTTCTTTTCTTGGTTATGTTAGGTTTAGTAGTTTTTGTTACTGGTTTATGTTCTGTCTGTGCATCCTCTTCTTCAGTGTCAGAAGGTATTTCCTCATTATCTGTATCACTTGGAATTTCTTCATCACTTTCTTCTTTCTTCTCTTCTTTGCCAGCCTCCTTTTTATTGCTTCTGGTGCATAATGCTTTTGTTTCAGGGTATTTGCTGAGCAGTAGATTCTGTAGTGACATCATTCTGTAAAAAGAATTTAATAAATTTTAGTTATAAACAATACGCCTGCAACAGTCGGTAATTCGTGGGGAATTCTTAATGAAGAAACAGATAGATAGAATATGCAAATTTTATACTTACTTGTCCAAAACAAGGGCAATATTACTTTTAGTAGCATTGCACACCTCCAAAAACTCATTATTTTCTTTCAAATGACTGTAGGTGTCAGGCAAGGGCATCTGGTTAGCAGTGGTCACACATCTCTGGAGATGGATCCTCATCTCCAGCAGCCCCTCCCACAGCAGCAGCTGACTCCTCACTGATATACCTTTCTTTGCGTCTTCAGAAATGTTTTGTTTCTTCACATGTTCAAAATTCTCTTTCATCGGTTCTGCCATTTCACTGATATCATAGCCTTCATCATCTTCTTCACCATCCTCCTCATCATCACTACCATCATCGTCTTCATCACCGTCCTCTGAGTCATCACCATGAATCTGTTTCTGCAGCTTAGTGATGCTATAATCATCACTCTCACCTCCAGAATCATCACCATAGTCATCACAATCAAGGTTTTCGGGCTTCTTTATCTGTGCCTCACTCTCTGAATCCGTGGAAATGTCTTGTTCACTAGGTTTATGTTGTTTATCAGGCAAATCGTCATCAGAGCTAGTCACATCATCAGAATCTAGATCTTTCCGAGAAATGACTTGTCCCTCGTACTTCTTACTAACCTCGCTCAGTAAATTCACATTTCGTTTACGGAAATCACTAATCGCGGCTTCGACTTCACTGTCCGAAGATCCCAAATCATCACGCGAAACTGTTTTCGGTTTTGTACCAAATACCTGGTCATCTTCGATATCTGCACGCGGTTTGACTGTCAAAGCATCAGCAATTTTGTCTGATAATGTTTTCTTGACGTTTTTCTTTCGATTTAGCTTCATTTTAGTAATTTTCTAACCAAAAAGCAAAGTAATATAACCTCACTCACATGGCTCTGACATTACAAATTACAAAGGAACTAATTGTCATTTGTCAATGTCAATCTGCCTGGATTGACAACTAATTCTATTTACAAAGTACGTTTTATGCTGCGTTCCGTTCACTGTAATTTTTGTTATTTTCGTCCACAAAAAGTGTTAAAAACGATAATAATGATCACTTTCAGTACAAGTTGGTGCGAGTGGAACGTGATTTGTGGACAAAAATAACGAAAATAACAAAATTAACAGTGAATGGAACGCACCATTAGAGAACCGATTTACTAATGCTGCGTTCCATTCACCGTAATTTTTGTTATTTTCGTCCACAAAAAGTGTTAAAAACGATAATTTTGATCACTTTCAGTACAAGTTGGTGCGAGTGGAACGAGATTTGTGGACGAAAATAACGAAATTTACAAAATTAACAGTGAATGGAACGCACCATAAATACTGTATCCAAACAAACGGAAACATACAAAATATGGTGCGTTCCATTCACTGTTAATTTTGTTATTTTCGTCCACAAAAAGTGTTAAAAATGATAATAATGATCACTTTCAGTACAAGTTGGTGCGAGTGGAACGAGATTTGTGATCGAAAATAACGAAATTAACAAAATTAACAGCGAATGGAACGCACCAATAGTAACTCTTTATGGATGGAAAAAGTCAAAAAATAATCAGGAATTTGTGCGTAAGTAATTAAGTATACATTTTTTTTTAATTGCAAACTTGTTTCCTATATAAACTCACAACAATGAATACACTTCTTCATACGCAATATTTATACCAAAGAGTATAGTAAGTAGTAAAGAGTGACATCTTGCGGCGTTTAGGCGCAGGACAATGAAAGCGCGAGCGCCTCTGTACTTCTTAACAAAAAACTAATGCTGTAGCTACCTACCTATATATAGGTAGGTATATTATATATATATATATATATTATACCTACCTATATATAGGTAGGTATATTATATGTATATTACGTATACTTTTACGAATGCTGAACTACCTACAGTTTCTCAATTATTGAGCTATTTTTTTTCCAATTAAGCATAATGCATATTGTGACAATGTTAGAATAATCTGACATTGAAACAATAACTCAACTAGAAAAAAAAAAGCTCAATAATGAGAAACATTGTTAGTACAATGAAACAAAATATGGATGGATTGATGCGTACAACTCTTTATTAAATCATTTCAAAACATAACATTCAACAACACCCATTTCTGCAACCAAAAGCACAGCGATGCGGTATGGTACCCAAATTTCACACACAACACAAAGTAGCGTCTTTTTCGCAATATAACTACTGTCACTGGGAAGTTATCACAACAACAGGACGAAGCAACGACGACGACGACGTCTGCAGCAGAGAAGGCACTCAAAAATCAACAATTCTCACAATTAATAACAACCAAACAAAAGTTTCTACGCAGCGGGAAAAAAATAACCTAATCAGCCGACCGAACTTTTTTCTTGTAGTTGTAGGGATGCCCGCTCTTAATCGATTTTCCGGAAGATCGATTGACGGCCATACTATCCCCGATTTTTTAAATCAATTCAAGGGAATGCGATCGTTTCTAAGATCTAATCATATGCCTATAAGATCGTTTGAAAAAAAACGTTTCAACTAAAACTTAAACATCAACCGAAACGTATCATACGAACGTACGAACCGATCTTTGCATACCTATCGTATTGCCGGGAAGGGGACAAAATAACTACGACAAAGCAAGATTACCTACCTACACATTAAATGAAATTATACACTGATTTTTAATTTCATGGACTAAAATGACAGCTATAATTAATGTCAATTTATATTTAAATTAAATATATTTTTATGAGTGATCTTGTTTATTTTATTCTTTGGTAAATAAAATTTAAACTTGAACCAGAGTCATAAAAATAACATAACGATGAACAGATAAAACACTATTTTACGTTTGACATAAAAAGCTGTCATTTTAGTCCACGAAATTAAAAATCAAGAGTATAGTTTCGAGTTACATCAAAAGCGATAATGTATGAAATATGAAGGTAGGTATGATAATATTTTGTTTATTTTATAAGGTATTTTAGTTTTCTCTGATCTTTCGTTCTTTGATACCGTAATAGGCATAGGTAATATAATGTAAAAAAATAGTTTTGCACGCATACTGTGCTTTTATTTATTTTAATGAAATTACGATACGATCTTCCCAGATCTTCAAGGCAATACGATTAAATCGTGGATCGATTTAGGAGGTTACGATCCAGAAGACCGATTCAAAGCAAAAAATCGGGCATCCCTATTTTCTTCTCACAAGCTGTCATTGGTACATGGCAACATAAGGTCATAACTGTCACTTAGTGAGAATTTAAAAATAATATTAAATATAATTTACAAGAGCAATTATAAATGATTATTAATTAATTATGGAGTAATTTATTTAAAAATAAAATAAATATTTTAAAAATAATATAATATATTACGACTATTGAGTATAGAGACATCTACCGTACATTTTAGCAGTTTGGTTTCATGTTAAGTAGTTTAGGTGGCGTAACTGTCTTTTCCATTGAGCCTAATAGTCTATCTTTCACCCCCCTGATTTATACCCACACAATACAGTTATAATAAATTGCTACGTAAAACGAAACGTTAAATTGGCGCGAAAAATTTGACAGTTGCCTGGTGACCATTCTGCCGTGATAATTAAGAGTGCAGTAATCGACATTTTTGGGATTTTCACTTTTTCACAGAAATGGCATCCCAAGAGGTTCGTCTAAGTGGAAAAAATATATTTTCATGAAAATTTTCACTGAAAGTATGTTTTCTAACTAACGATTTTCGCAGTACTTGCATGAAAATTGTATCAATGCTATGGACAAGCGCAGCATTGAACATGTGCTAAAAAAGAATGCAGTACTTGCAAGCAAGTACTGCATTCTTTTTTAGCTTATTCTTGAATACCCTAGAGCTAAGTGCAGTAATTGCCACTACTCAACTGGTGTCCGAGCCTACTCGCATACCCGACATTGAGGATCATACACCTTCCTTGCTGGATCTGCTGCTGACTTCACACCCGGATGGCTACCAGGTGTCCGTTGGTGCACCTTTATGTTCATCTGACCACTGCCTGGTTCACTCTGAGGCGCCGCTGCACTCCAGTTATCCCTGTATCTCAGGGTCGCGTCGATTGTGGCACTACAAGTCAGCAGACTGGGATGGTCTGCGTGACGCATCGTACCCGCGGAGACAGCTCTGCTTCTCGTCGGACGATCCCTCGCTCTGCGCTGTAGCAGTCGCGGACACGGTATTGATAGGAATGAAATATTTCATTCCGAGTACCTACCGTCCGCACTGGCGGCCACTTGCGGCCCTGCTAGCCTACTCCGAAATTCGAAACGAAACGGTTCGGCTGACGGATCGTCGTGATTTGACATTTCTTCTTTCGTTTCTTCTTTACGTTTGACATGGTTTTGATCGTAAATCGAATCCGTACTTCGGACTATCCATCAGCGTTCGTTTTTCAAAGTAACCACCCTGGTTCGACAGTCAATGTGCTAAGGCTTCTAGCCTAAAGCATGTAGCCTGTCGGGCTTGGGCTGCGGCTCGCGTTGCGAAGGATCCTAATATCACCGACCTCAAGAAGCGTTTCAATGCTGCCTCCAGATCCAGCAAGAAACATAATATGGCTAGGGTTAAGTTTGAGCATATTCGCAGGGTCGATGAGAGACTCCTAAGCCTCCATCTGGAAGTCGCGCTTTCTGGTCTCTCGCCAAAGCTGTTAAGGCGAACTTTTGTCGTCCCTCCTTACCATCTTTGCGCAAACCGGACGACTCGCTGGCACATTCCGCAAAAGAGAAAGCCGATCTCCTGTGCTCTCTTTTTGCGTCGAACTCGACTCTTGACGACCGAGGTAGCTCACCATCTGTCATCCCACGATGCGCGCACGTCATGCCTGATGTGCGCTTTACACAACGTGCAGTGCGAAGAGCATTAAAAGCCCTCGCCCTCGCATTAAAAGCGACGGTATTCCAGCCATTGTGCTTAAGACGTGTACTCCTGAGTTGGCTCCGGTACTGACGCGATTGTTCTCGCTCTCCTACACTGGAGTGGTTCCGTATTCGTGGAAGGTAGCCTTTGTCCATCCAGTCCCTAAAAAAGGGGAGCGCACTGACCCATCCAACTACCAGCCTATTGCGATAACTTCCTTACTCTCCAAAGTCATGGAGCAGGTGATTAACATCCAGCTCAACAGTAACCTTGAAGACCTTGAAGAATACGGTTTTCGTAAAGGTCGTTGTGCTGGTGACCTTATTGTGTACCTGAGTCACCGGTGGGCACCTGCCATAGAGAGTAAGGGGGAAGCTCTGGCTGTAAGCCTAGATATCGCTAAGGCATTCGATCGGGTACCTCATAGCTAAAACTTAGGAAGAACTTTAAAACTATGTGCGAGGATAATTAAGTCTACTTCCACTTAATAATAAAGTTAATTAAGTCTTCAGTATAAGAAATGGAAATTAATACTAACAAATAATGCAGCAATCGACATGTGCTAGACCATAATGCAGTAATATGCGCAACTACTGTATTTAGTTTTAGTCGCCTCTGATTCCCACAAGACCTGATGCTAAACCTAAACGCAGTAATACGCATTATATTTGGATTGGTTGAAAAATTAAATAAAAGAAAAATATCACTCAAAAGCTAGATTTTTTTCTTAATTTTTTGTTATATTTTTATGGCTATTTAATACGAACATCTTGCACAGATTACTAAAAATATGTTTTCCGCGTTTTTCTCGAAACCGCCATTTTGCAAGTACTGCACTCTTAATTATGACGGCAGCATTGTTGTTTGATTTAACTTTTTCTATTTAGTTTCTAGTTTATCAAATACATAATAAGCAAAATGCCTCGCCGAAGAGTGTTCCCAAAAACCGTGACATGGCTCAGTGAAGAAATAAACGATGTAAAGAACCTAAACCCATCCTTTCATCATTACGAGTAAGATAACCTGCAAAATTAATTCTGTTAACTTTTCTCTCTTATTATGACACCAATAATATTTCTTGTGTGGCAGGAAGTTCCAGTTCGGTAATATCGTAGGTGGTATCGGAGATTTTGTTCTAATATCAAATGCTGACGCGGCCGAGCCGGACACCGAAAGCGGTTGTGATGCAGCCCGCATCCTGTCGCTCTATGAAGACAGAACCAACTCGAGCGATCCGTTCAGAGCCAAAGTGCAGTGGTACTCAAGGCCTGGTGACCTGCCTGACTGGTGCTTCAATAATAAGGAGTCCTACAACTTTTTTGATATGGAGGTAGAGCATTAAAAAAATATTTGTCTACATGCAGCCCCACATCTAGTGGGGGGCAAACTGGGGCATCCGCCTCGGGTGGAAGTTATAGGGGGCGCCAAAATCATAATGTAGTATAATTAAAATTAAAAAACTTGCTCCACAAAACTAATCTTAACTTATCTTTTGTGAGTTTTTTAAGTCATTTATCTCAAACACTGGCGAGAGGGGTGCCACTATCAAGTTTCTGCCCCGGTTCGAAAATATCGTAGGTCCGGGGTTATCTACATGATACATTTGATTATTTTACTGTAACAGTTTATCCCCCTCTGAGGGGAGGCCTGCCCCCAGGATATCAAAAGGACTAATGATTATTAACTTTAAGTAGATAATTATTATTATTTTACCAGTAAATAATATGAAAATCTTTTCTACCCAGGTAATAGAAGATCATCGGCCCTTTAACACAGATGTATCAATAGAAACTTTCTTCAAAAAATGCACCATCACACTCACATTCACAAAAGACACAGACGATAACATCAGAGAGCCACTCCATTACATCTGTAGGTACCGTCTCTTGCCACAAGGCAGACGTAAGGTCAAAATAGAACCTGTTTTAGAACAGGAACGGAGAGCATTGGAACTGCTGCAAACACCAAACAAAACTCCATCTAAATCTGCAACTCCAAAAACTCCAAATACATTAGTTAAAAGAATGAGCCGAGTTTCAATATCTGAGAAAAACTGGAGCGTCACTAAAAACGATGGCACAAAAATACTCTTAAAAAGAGCAATATTAGCTGATAAAAATGAGAAGGATTCCCCTAAAAAGCCAACACCCATGTCCACACCAAAAAAGTTAACAAACGCACCAAAGAGCTCCAAATTAAATACGAATAACATTGAAGAGATTTTGTCTATGGAACTGAAGGAGAATTCGGACGAAGAACTACCCACATTGATAATAAGACAACATGTTCCGTCTACTCCTAAGAGAAAGCAGTCGGTAACAAAAACAAATGAAGAAACACCAAAAAAGGTTCTGGTTTTTGAAGATGATGAGAAGGTTACAACAACACGGTCTGGTCGAGCCAAAAACCCTGTTAGTTATGTGGAACCAGAAGTATCTCCAGTGAAAAGGACCCCAAGAAGGTCTGTTTATAAGATGTCTGAGAGTGATGATGACTTCAAGCCTGCTCCAAAGACCCCCAAGACTCCGAGAACTCCTAGGACCCCAAGGACTCCAGCACAAACTCCAAAGCGCAGCGTCACTAGGAAGATAATGACTAGCCAGTTGACCCCAACTTTGCGGAACAGAGCCCATTCTATTGATAATATTGATGGTAAGAAATATGTACGATTTTGACTTTTACATTTTGACTATGGAGATTTAAGATGTAACTGAAATTTACTTTTTCTTCAATACTTACGGCCCGGCCACGACTTCGCGCTTCAGCGACGGGCGACAGCGCGGGGGCACCAAAATGTTGCATCACGCCACGAGCTGCCGCTCTCGGCGGCAGGCGCGCGATGCAACATTTTAGCACCCCCGCTAACTATCTAATCTGTGAGCCCCGCGCGCGCTATCACCCGTCGCTGAAGCGCGACGTCGTGGCCGGGCCGTTATGGTACAAAAGCAATTTTATACTATTTACAGAGTTCCTCAAGCAAAACAAATCATTACCTGGTAGGGAAAGCCAGATGGAGGAAATACTGTCATTTGTTAGAACAAAGCTATTGGATGGAACCAGTGGGTGAGTTACCACAAACTTCAAGATGATTATTAGGGTTCCGGGTGGTTAAAGCGTAAGCTTGGCTCCCTGCATCGGGTGGTCGCAGGCTAGAACCTGGCAGAGGCAAATTTCGGAAACAGCCTTTTCAATATTTTCTCTGGTTTGAATGTCACTGGGATTGCCCCTAGTCCATTGTACGGTAGCCCTTGTACACGCATTGTTTATTTTGGGACTACAGTTGGTGTATTACTCTGGCGATGTTTATTTATTGCTGCGTCTTAATGGTCATAAAGTAAAAGCAAGTCGGCAAATGTATGTAGGCTGAAGTGGCAGTAGGCGGGGCACATCATAGCCCAAAGAACTGATGGCCGATGGGGCAGAAAGGTTCTTGAGTGGCGATCACGTACCAGAAGACGCAGCGTGGGTAGGCCCCCTACAAGAGTAGACCGACGACCTGGTGAAGGTCGCGGGAACCCGCTGGATGCAAGTGGAACAGGACCAGTGGTAGTGGAAAGCCTTGGGGGAGGCCTATGTCCAACAGTGGAAGTCTTTTGGCTGAAATAATGATGATGATAATGTATGCAATCGTCTAGGTGCATGTACATATCAGGCGTGCCGGGCACTGGCAAGACGGCGACAGTGAACTCTGCGCTCAAGTTCCTGAAGGAGGAGGCGGACCTGCCCGACTTCCAGCTGGTGGAAGTGAACGGCATGCGGATAGCCGAGCCCCGGCAGGCCTACGTGCAGATATATAAACAACTTACTGGTGAGTACACTGTCACTAATTAATTTTTCTACGAATTACGAATAGAAGGTATTAAAGAAAATTATATAAGGCGAAGTGATAAGCCATCTCATAGGTATGACATGTTCGGACCACTTAGAGGGTAAATCAGAAGGGAAACATGGAAGAGGAAAGCCAAGAATAAACTACATGAACCAAATAAAAAAGGCGAAGGGCCATATAAAAAAGTCGAAGGGACAGATATTGTATGGAAAAACTCCAATACGCCATATTTATTTGTGGATAAAAGTTATCCCACGATTCTGAAACAGGCTCGAACTAAAATAATATCAATACTTACATTTAGTACAGTTAGTTTTGTGTACTAACTACAACGGGTTTTGGTATTACAATGGTGACCTTGTGTTTAATAGGTATTCGGGAATGTGTAAGTATTGTATGGTTTCAGGTAAGAGCGTTGTGTGGGAGCAGGCGTGCTCATTGTTGGAGAAAAGATTCACCAATCCTGGACCGAGGAGGACGCCCACTGTGCTGCTTGTTGACGAGGTAATAACGCCGTTGGTGAACAGTGAACACGCATTGTTGCACTGCTATTGTGCATGCCATTCTGGAAGTTATGTTTGGGGTCGTAAAAATACATGTCTGTGATGGACAATGTTTGTTTTAATACTCCTACTTTTACAGCCTGTAACTCAGAGCTATTGTATCTAGTCTGATAGTATGTATGTAGTCTGTCTTCATTAGGCATCTACATATCAGCTATCATAACGAGCATTCCGTTTTTAAATATGTTGCTAATATTTGTTTTTTATAATGTTCACCAATGTTTTTAAAAACTCCAACATTTGTTTTTACACTTACTGATTTGAATATTGAGAATTAAATTTTAGACTTTTGATACATCCTGTATACGTACAGACTGCATATTCAAACTCAAACTCAATTTTTTTTATTCATGTACGCAATATGTAGCGTTTATAAATCGTCAAAAACAATATTTTAGCGTTACCACCGGTTCGTAATGTTGCTTCCATTGAGAAGAGCAGGCAAGAAATTCTATGTGTAACATTGGCAGCTGGACGCGCTGTGCACGCGGCGGCAGGACGTGCTGTACAGCATCATGGAGTGGGCGGCGCACCGCGCGGCGCTGCTGGCGGTGCTGGCCGTGGCCAACACCATGGACCTGCCGGAGCGGGCGCTGGCCGCGCGCGTGGCCTCGCGCCTCGGCCTCACGCGGCTCACCTTCCCGCCCTACACGCACACGCAGCTGCAGCACATCGTGGCTACAAGGCTCGCCGGGCATGACCTCACCGCTGACGCTGTGCAGCTCATTGCTAGGTGCATTTTTGTTAGACCCGGCGAACTTCGTACCGCCCTAGAATCAAATTCTATTGAGAGTAATCTGAAGTATCATCCCATACAAAATTAGCAATATTTTTATTTCTTTGGGTTTAACCTATTTTTTTTTCTAAACCAATGTAACGAACAAAACAAAAAATATGCAAATCGGTCGAGCCGTTCTCGAGTTACTAACGTGACTAACGCACGGCAATTCATTTTAATAATAGATAGATTTTTGGTTGCAAATGGCACAGGAAAGTGGTTGTTGTGGAAAACCTTGGGGGAGGCCTATGACGTCTTTTGGCTGAAATGATGATGATGATGAGATAGATTTTTTATTAATACGGCAAAACTGAAGTGGAATTGGGCCGGCCATATCGCGCGTATGGATCCGCGGAGATGGGCATTTCGTGTCTCAACAAACTCTACTGTGTAGCAACTAAAGTAAGTGTTGTTATAGAGGCTATAGTTATTATAAAATAAGTTTTATACGTTCTTTGTGTTCCACAGAAAAGTGGCAGCGGTGTCTGGTGACGCGCGGCGCGCGCTGGCGTTATGCTCGCGCGCGCTCGAGCTGGCGGGGGATGGGGGTGCGGGCGCGGGGCTGCGCGAGGTGCAGCTGGCGCTGGGCGAGGCCGCGTCCAGCGCCGCCGTGCGCGCCATCCGCCACTGCGCGCCCGCCGAGCGGCTCATGCTGCGCGCTGTCGCCGCTGAGGTACACACCAGCCCCCCCTTGACAAGTGGCATAAACGCTAATCGAATAGAATAGAATAGACTTCACAATGTATGGACATGTCAAACGTCGCTATGTAGATCAACAACAAGTTGCTATATAGATCACGTGAGTTATGTCATTTCCATACATACCGATTTGAAGGAACGCTTGTAGACGTCACGCTTGTCTAGCCTTCTGGACGGCCCATGCCATGCGTCTGTTAGGCTCGTATTAATTGCATCTCAAAGTTAAAATCGATCTTAAGATGCAGTTTTGATGTTTAATATATTAGCTACAGATCGAGAAGTCTCTATTGATGCGACGATAACTCGCTGTGGCGTATTCCTAATTCTACGCCCTGTTTTATAGAAGAAGAAAACTACTGTCCTGCCCGCGGCTTCCCACGGCTTTTCTCTACTATTTATAAAAACCGCATCAACTGGGATGCGTAGTTTAGGAGACCTAAGTGGGGAGACAGACGCGAATAGCGACTTTATTTTTCACCCCCGACGCAAACACAGGGTTAATTTACTATTTACAGATTAGAGATGAGGTAGCTACTTACGTATGTAATTCATTTTGAAGTCACTCAGCGAGCTTGCGAGAACCAACACTCTCTATCTAATATTCTTTATTGTAATCTCTACCCAAATTTTTCATAACCCAGGTTGAAAGAACCGGCTCAGACGAAACGACCCTATCTCGCGCGCTGGCCACGGCCGCGGCCATAGTCGCGCTGGACGGGCGGCCCTACAGGTCCGCGGCTCACATCCGGCCGCCCACGGCGTCGCAGGCGCAGGCCATCTGCGCGCGGCTGTGCGCGCTGCGGCTGCTGCTGCTCGAGCCCAAGCCAGCGGAGCCGAGGCTGCTGTTGAACGTCAGTGCCGATGACGTGCACTATGCGACTAAACAGATTAGTGTGTGAAAGAGAATTTAGTTATGCTACACCGGAAAGCGTAGCGTGGGTAGGCCTCCCACAAGGTGGACCGACGACCTGGTGAAGGTCGCGGGAATCCGCTGGACGCGGGCAGCGCAAGACCAGTCATTGTGGCGAACCTTGGGGGAGGCCTATGTCCAGCAGTGAACGTCTTTCGGCTGAGATGATGATAACTCATGACTACTCCACCAAGCCAACTAGGAGCCTGTCAAATGTGACGTCACCCGCACAAGGTGGTGGAAGCCGCATTCCATCCGAGCGCCTAGTTGGCTTGGTGGAATAGTATCAATCAACGTGATACGTCACGTTTAGTATGGAGATAAAATTACTTTCTGCAAAACTCCATCAGTACAATCTTAAAAATGAAACTAGCAAATGAGAAATGTTATTGACCCAATGGGAAATGTTCGCTCAATAAAATTGGATGGCGTTTCTGAGGGTTAAGTTAAAACTTATGGTAGGGATTATGTGATACATTTTATGTTAGACATCGATATAGGATACAGACGAAAACTACATAGCTTTATTGTTTGTTTATTTAAGTTATTTACAAGTACATAATCCCACGGAAATAACTTGTCAAAAATAAGCAGTCTCTTGCTGGTGTAGTAGTTAAGTCACGATGAAAGTTTATATGTATTTTCGTTGAGTTTCTAAAAGTACATAAATTGTTGTTAAGGCTGATAGTTTAATAAATTATTTTTGTAATTTGCTCTATCATTTACGAATCTCCAACTTGAATTATTTTGATGAGCGCTTCTATGTTGTTATGCTGAACCGCATTTCTGCTAGCAGCTACTACAGCTTTACTGTATTTGCCAACTGGAATACAATAATAACATTTTAGTTAGTAAATATTACCAGGCAAACTATTCCTATATGGCTATATTATGGCCTTTCATGGCCAGATATTATAATTATACCCATTGTACCTTTCCCCGTAACTGAGGGCCTACTCTTTTACAAAAGAAAACAAAATTTCGCTTATTTCCTACTACGTTTCTCATTAATTCCGACATTTCTTACGAACGATAATTGTTTGACGTCTTCGTCGTCGTCGAATCTAAACGTAAAACCATTTTTTGTTCGTAAGAAATGTCGGAATGAATGAGAAACATAGTGGAAATTCGCGAAATTTCGTTTATAAAAGAGTAGGCCCTCAGGGCGGTAATCGTCTTTTTAACCAACTTTTAACTTAAATGTTTATAATTTCGGCGTTACCGCGTAACCGTGCCGCCTGTTGCAATATAGTATGCAGGCTCTTGACTGAAGCGACGGCCTGGTCCTGCGTGGCGCGCCGCACGTGGCACCCCGTGAGCAGCTCCTCGTTCAACATCACCACCTCCTTATAACGATTCAACATCTCTCTTCTGGAACAAAATAATGCACGACTTGGCGGGCGCACTTCGTTCCCACCTTTACGATTTACATATACAGAGTGTCCCAAAACTTTGCCACATGGAGGGGAAGTACCTTAAATATTGTAGATAGAGAATTTTACTGAATGAAGACTTCATTTTTATTTTAAAAACAATACGAACTGCATTCAAAGATTTTTGAAAACTCGCTTGCCATTCTCGGGAATCGAACCGGCTAAAATCCGAAAAAATAACATCCTGTACTTTTATGGCATCAATCGATAGGATCAATCACAAGGATCAAATCACTCTAACAAACATGGGAAATTAAATGAAAGGAAAACCGTGATACCTTAACTTATAAGAATTAAAATGAGTGAAAATTAAAATAAGTAACCATTTTATGGGTTTCCTTTCATTTAATTTACTATGTTTCTTAAAGAGATTTTATCCTTATGATTGACCCTATCGATTGATGCTATAAAAGTACAGGATTTTATTATTCGGATTTTAGCCGGTTCGATTCCCGAGTGTGGCAAGCGAGTTTTCAAAATGAAAGGAAACCATAAAATCTTCACTTATTTTAATTGAACGAATAGAAAATGGTAAACTAACTAATTTGTTGCTCGAAATTAGCTCCATTTTTTGTGGATACACTTTATCTTTGAATTCATGAATTTGTATGTTTAGATTTCATGGTTTTCCTTTCATTTAATTTACCATGTTTGTTTGAGAGATTTGGTTCTTATCATTGATCCTATCGATTGATGCCATAAAAGAACAGAATGTTATTTTTTCGGATTTTAGCCGGTTCGATTCCCTAGTGTGGCAAGCGAGTTTTCAAAAATCTTCGAATGCAGTTCGTATTGTTTTTAAAATAAAAATGAAGTCTTCATTCAGTAAAATTCTCTATCTACAATATTTAAGGTACTTCCCCTCCATGTGGCAAAGTTTTGGGACACCCTGTATATCACCGCCAACTGGTTTAATACGCTATTAAATTGGGCGGCTAGGCCGTTCATTAAACGCCGACACTCAATTGGACGCCTAGGCCGTTCGTTGAATTGACACATATAGCAAAACGTCCAACGAGTTGGCTGGTTGAAAGCTAGCCTTTTGGAGAAAGCTGAAACAAAAGCCGCCGGGTCATTTAAATTTAATTCCTTTTTCCGCCACTGCAGCGCCAGTAGTCATCTAACAAATATGGCGTCCCTGTTTTGTCAACAGCTGATTTAATGTGTATTGTTTTTTTTTTTGGCGAATTACCGTGTTTAGTGATTTTATCATCATCATCAGTGTGTTAAAAAGTTCATTTGATAATTATTAGTAAACAAGACCATAACTTGGATTTTAACTACGAATAATGCGACGGCGCCGAATTTTAAACTAATTGAGGTTATCAACAATGTTCGAAAGGCTAAGGTGACCATGAATTATTCTAAAAGCATACGGACGCTTATGCAGGATTACTGGATGTCATTTCGTCATCTGGATACCTTAGTAAAATAATGTTTAGAATTAAAACGTTTTACATATTGCACGCGTGAGCGAGCGAAGCGAGCTCGGGACTTTGGGGCACTCGACTTGGCTGGGTTAGGTTCGAAGGGAATGATGGGGGTTAGCGAGCGAGCGGAGCGAGCGAGCTAAACCACCATCATTCCCTTCGTGTTAGGTTACTGTTGACCCCGAACGCAGAAATAGGAGCCACGCGAAGAGGGGCTCCGTCGACTTTGTCATAGACGTCATGGTCACCCTAACAATATTCAAAAATGTCATTCACCCAAGCGGCTAAGCAACGTTTAGCCCCTTTATACAATTTGCCTAGGCGTCCTTTAGCCATTGTATTGAGTGCCGGCGTTTAATGAACGGCCTAGCTGCCCAATTGAATGGCCTATTAAACCAGTTGGCGGCGACATACACACTACGTAATTATTTATTAGTTCTTACATCTGACACTGAGTTACACTACGAACAATTATTATTTATCTACTTATGCGGGTTAGGTTAGGTTAATATCTCGTACACATTGCAGGTTTTCGTCAGCAAATGTTTATAAATTTCAAAAGTCATACAAATCATAAGACGCCGCATCCTGCGCCGCTGGTAATAATGCTGTGATCAGCTGTGCGCGCTCGGCTGTCTCTGCAGCAAGACGAGATCTCATTTCACCTATTTGCGATACGTGCTCCATTTCCTCGCGAAGTCTTTTTTCAGCATCTGGGAACTGGGCGACCGACTGAAATATAAATTCCATTACATTATTTTCTTTTACCTAGATTGCAGGAACTTTTCAGTAAAATTGTTTAAAAATTCGCGCCTATTAAATTTTTAGAAAAAAAAAATTCAATTGTCTATGGTTAGTTAATCAATAACCGTAAAATACCGAAAAAATATAATTTTAGTCGATTATTTATATTACTAAATAGGGTATCTCTAAGTTACTCTATGGTCTCCATGGAAAAACATGGACCGATGTTGTCTATGACAAAAAATGGCGTCGCGTCATAATACCGGCGTGGAATAACTGTCAAATTTTATTATTGCACATCAGAATTCACGAAAATATTCGTAAAATTTCCTGAAAATGGTTGAAAACAACGATGTTGAATTGTCGGAGGCTGAAGCAGAACAATACGATCGTCAGATTCGTCTGTGGGGCTTGGAGTCACAGAAGAGATTACGTGCTTCGAAAGTTTTGATCATCGGCATATCGGGGCTCGGCGCTGAAATAGCGAAAAACGTTATCCTTTCGGGTGTAAAGAGTGTTTGTTTGTTGGATAATGAGAAACTCAAGGAGATCGATTTATACTCTCAATTTCTGGCGCCGCCAGACAAAATCGGAGTGAACAGAGCAGAAGCTTCAATAGCGCGAGCTAGGGCGTTGAACCCTATGGTTGAAATTTCCTCTGAGACGAAGGCAGTTGACGACCTCCCCGACAGTTTCTTCACTGAATTCGACATCGTGTGCGCAACAGGGCTGAAGCAGGAGCAACTTGAGCGCATAAACAATGCCTGTCGCGATTGCAACAAGAAATTCCTGTGTGGTGACGTATGGGGCATGTTTGGGTACATGTTCGCCGACCTAGTCGACCACGAGTACTCCGAAGAGATCGTGCAGCACAAGGTCGTCAAGCGAGGTCCAGATGACAATGAGAAAAATGCCCGAGAAACTGTTAGTATTACCGTAAAGCGCAGAGCTATATACGTTCCACTGCAGAATGCGTTGTCGGTGAACTGGATGAGTCCGGAGATGCGCTCACGACTGCGCCGCGGGGACCCCTCCTACTTTGTTATGAAGATCTTGCTACGTTTTAAAGATGAATACAATAGAAATCCTGACCCCTCTAAAAGGAAAGATGAGACTGCAAAACTACTACGAATGAGGGATGAACTTGTCAAAGAACTGAGTTTACCGGCGGGATTTATCAGTGATGCTCTACTGTCTGATGTGTTCGGCACGGTATCGGGTGCAGCGGCAGTCATTGGTGGGGTCATTGCACAAGAAGTTGTGAAGGCTGTCAGCCAGAGGGAGCCTCCGCATAATAACATGTTCTTCTTCAACCCAGTCAAGTGTGTGGGCTTCGCAGAACTGTATGGTCAGTGAGACTTGATCTTTATAGCAAATAAGATGTACCAATTTAAGTTCATTAATAAATAATTTAAGTATATTCTGGTGGTTTGTATTGTAAGACAAATTAAGTATTTTGTAGTAATACCTATAAAGTTTACATGTACTAACTAGGTGCTTTCACCTCCGTTTCATCCACAACACCAAGAAAATACATCGTGAGGAAACCTACCTGTCCCGCGGGATTAGGTAATAGTCAGTTCCTGTATACACGGCGACAAGGTTCACCACCTGTCACATTGGGTTCTGACTATCTGGTGAAACGTGGGCTTTGAGTTGGCTTAATACCTCCACAATGTGGTGGTGTATGGCCACTCAAGCCTCTGACTACCCCTGAATGGGGATTAAAGTCGTGATGTTACATTTTACATCAAGAAAATAGACAAGATTAGCTTATGCTTAAATTGAATTCATTATGGTTATTTGCCACAAACCCATAATGTAATTAAAACTCACCTGTAAATCGCTCAAGTTCAAATAAAGAGCAAGGCTTTGCACTAAGTCTCCAGCCAGCCTTATATCATATGTAGCAAACTTCACATGGCCATCAGCACCAAAGTCCAAGTGCAAATGTGACTGGTCCCTCAAACAGAGCAAGTTCACGTGAAGTTCTTTCGCATCTTCTGGCTCTAGTACCAACTCTTCTTCTAGAAGGAAATTCTGGTTCACCCATATGCAGATCCTCTGAACTCTCTCTGTGATGCGAAATGTGACATAACTGGTGCTCCTGGTGCCCCTAGTGGGAGCTATTTGGTACATTGCGAATCTTGGCAGCTGTTTTGTTAATTCGAAGATATGGAATTGCTCACTGTCTGGATATCCGATAAGAGCCTGCAAAATCATTGCGAATCACTTAGGTGTAATATCTTTTCTAAGAGCTGTCCCTCTGCTGGATTCGGGCATATACAATCAATTCCCGAGGGTCTACCTAGGTGTATACTTTGAAATGGCTATAAGACGTCCTACAATCCAAATCTTAGTACGCAGCAAATTCATCGCCTTTCTGCAGCCGAATACTCCCGACCCATTTGATAAAAAAAAACCTCATACCTTAATATGAACATCAACGGGCACATCCCGCGGCGGCTTGAGCGGCACGTGCAGCACCGACCGCAGCTGCGAGGGCTGCGGGTGCCGCGCCAGCGTCTCGCCCGTCTCGAAGATACCCTCCGCTAGCACCAGCGCCGCGCGGACTATTGTCTCGTTGTTTGTTGATACAACCAGCTGCAGACACTCCTGTAGGATATCCAAATACAACGCGGCTAACCACCTTACAGGGACCACCATTCAGGGAACCTTACCCTGAATCAGAGTGGTGTAGAGTTAGAGACCTTCTTTGGAATTAGAGACTTAGGATATGGACCCCGAATAAACTTGATGAATCGCGATAAACGATTTCACCTAGTAGATTTTAAATGATCTGACGTTGGACAACCAAGGTTTCCCGTTCTATTCTTACCACAGGCAGAGATTAGTAGCATGTCTTTGTATCAAAAGTGATCTCATCAATATGAATAAATGAGGAACCGAATCTGTTGAAATCGGATTAGGAACTTGAATCTCTTACTTCATCCGTCGTATGAACTACTGCGACCTGTAACCGCGTGTTCGCCGGCATAGCAGTAGCCGGTCGCTCCAGACTGTCCAGGCTCACAGTACCGCTTGCAACATTGGCTTCATAGTGCTGCAGCTCCACCATTAGCGCCTGCTTCCTATTGAACAACTCCGTGATAGCGAGGCGGTCTTCTTCCGAAGGCAATTTCTTCGAAGTCGCGTTGAAGCCAGTGGTTTCTTGGTATGGTGGGTATCCTAACACTGCCGTAAGAAAATAGTTCCTTAATCTATTGGGCTCAAGTATAACCAATAAGGGCATAGGTACTGCCCACAGAGTAAAGACTAAAGAAAGAGGTGCCCTTATTAGATATATGTATGAAAAAAAACGTGGTCATTGTTTTTTCATTTTCATTGTTCTATCTACCGGTAAATAGTTGAACTACTCGCTTCGTTTTATGTCGATGTTAGTACTAGGCCGACCACTCGGCCGAGTTGCTTAGGGCCAGTCCCCTTAGTAATTGGTCCATGGGTACTGCCAAACTAATACCACTAATATTATAAATGTGAAAGTTTGGATGGATATATGGATGGATGTTTGTTACTCAATCACGCCAGAACGGCTGAACGGATCTGGATGAAATTTGGCACAGAGATAGATTATAGTCTGGAATAGCACATAGGCTACTTTTTTTTTAATTATGCGCGGATTAAGTCGCGGGCAAAAGCTAGTAGTTCTTATACCTACTGCCAGCATGAACTGACTCAGTCCAAGTTGCGTAAGTTTTTTTCTTACCTTCCCCTCTATCAGAAACGCAGACAATATCAGCAACTCCCACAGACCTGTAGTCAGTCAACAACATAGCCGCAGCATTGGCACGCATCTGGACTCTTCGCAGCACCCGCCCTGACGAACCCTCGCGCCAGTCCACGCGCCCGTTCGACCAGCAGCAAGCCAGGGTGTCTCCAGACCATTGGAGAGCGAGGGCGTTCTGTTTAGACTGAATTACAGAACTGAAGTCAACAACTTGAAGTTATTTATACCTGAGTGTGTGTATAAAGTTTAGGTGGTGTAACGAAGCTGAACTTCACACAAAAGATTGCTATCGTAATAACGTCAGGCGTTCAAAAATCAGTACTATAACATTAGGGGCCATCCATAAATTACATCACACGTAAAGGGGGGGAGAGGGGGTCGACGAAATGTGAAATTGTGTGACAAGGGGGTGGGAGGGGTCCCAAGTTTTGTGACGTCACATTTAAAAATCTAATATATCTAAGTATTAAAACCGAAATTTGAATTGTTAACGAAAAAAATTGAAAATTTCTGAAAATTGAAAAAATATGTGACGTCACACAGGGAGCGGGGGTGTCTCGCAAATGTGACCAGCTGTGACAAGGGGGGGAGAGGTCTAAAAATCATCAAATTCGTGTGACGTAATGTATGGATGGCCCTTTACAAGAGCCATAACGTTACCTTCACCCGCCATTGTCGAATTCCTTCCTCGTATATCCCAATAGAGCCATTCGCCAGTCCGTATGCAAACCTCACTTCAGTTATTGGAGTGAGGCACACCACTGGACCGGTTTCAGCAATCTCGGCTATGAACTGATTATTTTTCAGCACTCTGATTACGGAGTCGTCGCAGCCTATCAACAGCTGAAAAATACGCGAAAGATATAGGAAGTAATAGCCTTACTAACTACTTAGTGCAGATTAATGATCGGTAGTTGAAAAGCGGCCAGATCACCTTGCGGTGGACCGACCAAGTTAAGGCTGCAATTGGCAGCCCCTTCTATAAGTTTACCAGGAGAGCAGAAGCGCGCGAGGAGTGGCGGCGACGAGTCGTTAAGCGTGCTACTAACGCCTATGCAGCTATGTGATGACCACGACCACTCTGCCAAGAGTGTTACGACGAAGAAGAGAAGTTGAATATTAATCACACATACAAAGACCCACCCCACGTTACTTACTACCTCTAAGCTATATCGCTAATGCCATACCAACTATTCTGACACGTATGGTAGTTTCAAGAGTTTAGGATCAGTTTAAGAGCAAATTATAAAAACCTAGAGATATGAACAAAGGCTGTAGTGGAGCCTTACTTCATTCTCCCCATCCTTATCGAAGTCGAGAGCGATCATAGCGCACACCTTCCCCCCGACCACGTTCCAAAACACCTCATTGCCTTCCCAACTGATGCCGTGCACTGAGCTGTTGCCGCCGATGATGGCCAACGTCTCCTCGTACTTGCCGAAACGGCCAGCTATAATCACGTTCACGCCGTCGGATGCTTCTTTGAAGAAGAGATCCGTGTTGTCGTGGACGTCGTATGCTGGAAAAAAGAAGAACGACCCATGCGTCTTCCACATCCATATCTATTCATTGTCCTAACTTCTCCAACCCCGTTGTTTTTTTTTATAGCACTAAGTTGGCAAACAAGCGTACCCTTCGCCTGATTTTAAGCAGTTACCGTAGCCTATAGACGTTTGCAATACCTAAGGCATTGCTCACACGTTGCCGACCTGAAGGGGAGTGGGACGCAGGGAGGGGAAGGGGGGGGGTTGGGATTCCGCTCTCTCACTCATCGTACGAAACGCAGCTGTAATAGCTGCTTTACGGAACTACCCCGGTCGAGCCAGTCTACCACCAAAAATCCATGTGTATTTAACTCGCGATATTTACATAATTCCTTATCTACCTAGTATCTGCGTAGGCGATCCAATGAGCAGCATGTCTCTAGCGGTGTCGGGCTTCAGGGCGCCCGCGGCGAGCGCTATCACCGCCTGGCTCAGGTTCAGTTCAGACACTTCCCCGTGAGCTTCCGAACGCTGCGCACGACCGCTCACCACGCCGCCGTGCGGGTGATGGATTATGATCTGGATTTAATAAGAGCCGTAATATAGCATTTACCGTAATAAGACCTCGTGAAAGTTAGAGTAAGGGCAAACGTACCACAGAAAATGTGGTGAAACTATCAGAAGGTACAATGCCAAGTTTTCAAATGCTCACAACTATACCATACGAGAAGTTGAATTTTTTATCTTTAGGAGTTGACAAAAGAACAGTAAGCAGCTCAGGTAGGCTTATTTTTTTGTAAGTAGTAAAATACCTATCGCGGGAATCCACTGGATGCGGGCAGCGCAAGACCGGTCATTGTGGCGAACCTTGGGGGAGGCCTATGTCCAGCTGTGGACGTCTTTCGGCTGAGATGATGATGATGATGATGAAAGTAGTTAACATTGGCAAACAGCAAGGCATACAGTAAGTAGGGTATAGGTGAGTACAAAAGTAAGTTCGGGAAGTATTAGCTGGCAGTAGACCGTACTTTATCATATCCAGCACATGCAGTGAGACATGCATGCGTGCCGTCATACTTCGCGACGGTCACGATGCCAGGGGTGACTTTGTGGTTCAGCTCTAACTTGAACACTGGCTGCACCGTAGATATTTGCATTGTTCAAAACTCGAGAGTGTTTTGTTTTAGTTATTTTAATTTGTTTTGTATTATATCGAGGTCGTCATAGAAACGGTTAAATTTCAGGGTTGCTAGGTAGTCCGTAGTATGGACTTAAAAATATAAATATTTTACAACAGTTTCATTTTGTTGCGATTGATTTTTTGCTTGACTGTACCCGACCAAAAAAGTTCAGAAACCTATCTCTTGTCTACGGTAGGGTCGTAGGGATTTGTTAATTAGGTAACTATGAAGAACGAATCTTATCTGCCTTTCCACAATGTACTTATTTAGACCAGCTTATACATCCATGACAATGTAGAATTGTTACTTGGATTAACAAAATAAAGACTGACTTCCAAAAGGCACGCAAGTCATTCAAATGAAGTTAAAAATTCGTTGAATTTAAACGTTTCGAAATCACCAATCATTATTAAAATATTTTCACTTCCTATGTTTCGAACGCTATATGTCAAGATCATATGTCAAAATTGACAAACAAACGTCAGAATTCACAAAATTTTTGTTTCTTCCGTGTTCAATATTCTTTGGCATTTTGTTTTACGCATTTCTATGAAGAGGAACGAGTATCGATGCTTATTTACTGATAGCGTTTTTATTTATGAACGTGTACGTAATATGTGTTGATTGAGTAACTATCAGTGTCCAAATGGGTAGTGAACTGAATCTTGAGACAACTGAATCCAGGTATTTATTTTATTGTATGTTTTATAGACATTATTGTAATCACCAAATGCCGAATCATTATTGCGCAATTGCTTCCTGATTATTGTATCATGCTTGGCTTGTAATTTGGATTTAAAAACGTTAGATTTTTGAGAGAGTTGTAATTTTATAGGGTCCTCCACTTTTGATGCGTTTCCGTACGTGTTGTCATATATGTGGACTCAGTATCTCATGCCGCTCATATATCATGTCATTACTGGCTTCCTAAGGTAATATTAACAATACATTTTTTTATTTTTAGTTACCTACATTTTACCAGCCAAATTGTCTACACTGTTTAGCTATACATCATAATGCACAGTAGTTACCTATTACACATCTCATGTTAAAGTTACTAAAGGCTGGTCCCTAAATTTATATAAAACTTTACTTACAGCATCATTACTAAGCACTTTTATTCAGAAAAATATTTGTGAAGATAATGTGATTCGATCAAAATTTGTACAGATTTGCAGACTAGCCTTTACTTATTATGTTAAGTTAATTTTAACTGCAATGCAGAGGGCATCCCAGTTAGAATTTTAAAAATAATAAATTGAAACTCAGTATCTCTCTGTGAATATATTGAATTATAATATGATTTCATTCTGACGTTCTATCATATCCTGTAGGTTCTATTTATAGGCATTCTATTGACCTGAAAAATATTTTTTTAAATTATAATTTGATGATATTCTTTCAGACAATAGAATACTCGGCCAGCACCAATGGTGTCCGACAAGCAAGTTCCTAGCTTTAGAATTTGTGGAGCTTTTGTGTTGAGCATCTTTGATGTGTGATGCATGTTCTAGATGTATTTTGTTTGTGAATACTATGTACTAATTTCGTGTGTAAAAAAAACATAATCTACTGATACTTTAGTATCAGAACAGTGTTGTTTTGGCAGACATATCTAACTAGCTTGCTGTGCTTAAAGTAATATTCATATTATTCAAGATCCAACACACATAGATAATTTAAAACCACTAGAGGCAAAATTAAACTTAATAAGATGTGTTAAAGTTACATTAAATTAAAATATGTAGGCATTTAGGTTTTCAGTTCTGCTTATCTCATGAGGAATAGAATGGAGCATGTGTGTAATGGATACGCATATCAGGCGCTTGCGGCGCCCTAGCACTCAGTTTTGATGTCTGAGTGCATAGACATAACATCATAACAAGAGAGCTTGGACGAGGCATGTGAGGCAACTCAGTGCACCAAATAAGTAGCATCAAACATAAAACAAAGCACGATTTTGATATCTGTCACTTGCCAAATAAGATGTTGCATCAAACATCAAAACAAAGCATGATTGTGTAAAACCTTTGTAAAATGGTTTTCAATTTAAAAGTGATGGTTTTCTTTCATATTACAGTACAGTTAGCAGGTCATGGATCGGAACTGTCATAGCCATTATATGGAAGTAAGATGTATTTCCACTTGATGGCTATCCTAATTTTAATGCATTATTATGCTTTTCATTACTTCTTAATTGATATAATTTTCACTTATTTTCATTTGTTCACTAATATTTTATTTTACTTTATTCACTAGTTATTAGGGAATTATGGGAATGAAACCTAATATGCAGGGCCTAAGGCTGCGTTTCCAATGAAGCGGAGCGGGGCGGAGCGGGGCGGAGAAGAGCAGTGAAAAGTGGCAACTGTTTCCATTGAAGCGGTGCGGGGCGGAGCGGAGCGGGGCGGAGCGGGGCGGAGCTGGGCGGAGTGGAGCGGAGAAGAGCAGTGAAAAGTGGCAAATGTTTTCATTGAAGCGGAGCGGGGCGGAACGCGGCGAAGCGGAGCGGGGTGGAGCGGGTCAGCGTGTTCATATATTGTATTCGAAAGTCCGCTCTGCTCCGCTCTGCTCCGCTCAGCTCAGCTCAGCTCCGCTCTGCTCCTCTTTTCTCCACTCTGCTCCGCTCAGCGCCGCTCAGCTCCGCACAGTTCCGCACAGCTCCGCTTCGTGCCCACCACTCGGCACCATAGCCTGCTCGACTCCGTTCTGTCCGGCTCGGGGCCACGTGTTCATTTGTTTTATTCGAAAGTACGCTCAACTCCGCTCCGCTCCTCTCCGCTCCGCTCCGCTCCTTTCCTCTCCGCTCCGCTTCGTGCCCACCACTCGGCACCACAGCCTGCTCGACTCCGCTCTGTCCGGCTCGGGGCCGCGTGTTCATTTGTTTTATTCGAAAGTCCACTCATCTCCGCTCCGCCCCGCTTACACTGTTTCCACTGATGTGGAGATTTCGAGCACTGTGATTGGCCAATTCACGGTCCGCTCGGCCCCGCTCCGCCCCGCTCCGCTTCAATCGAAACGCACCCTAATATAATTCAGCCTTGACTTTATAATAATGTAACAGTTAGGTACATGATTATAAATTCATTATTTTTAATGAGCTAGTGATTTAACTGTTATTCATTAAATACTTCTTTAGTAGTCAGGATTACATGATTATAAATTCATTATTTTTAATGAGCTAGTGATTTAACTGTTATACATTAGATACTTCTTTAGTAGTCAGGATTAACGATATGTTATAATAGGTATTATAAATCGTAAATAATGAGTTACGAACATAGCGCGTTGCGTGAATCATAACGATTGCGTTCCGTCGTCCTGCTACCTTGACCTTCGCCGATCTGATTAACTATGTAAAAAGAACTTTGACGCAATAGTAATTAGATACCTACGCAATATCTATAGAGTATTATTATTTAATGAAAAAAAAACAAGAAATTAGGAATTAATTGCCAATCTAAGTGCATAATTTATCTATGGATAAGCACTCATCTGCACTTCTGTTATATTTTTTTATTAGTTTTATGGCCGAATACTCGTACGCAACTCAAATTTGAGAGCTGCTTATCTTCGGCGCGCCATACAGAATATTACATATAACGACGTCTCAAACCGTTAATGGGTCTCAAACCCGAATAGCCTTTGAGTATTCAGCCCTATGCAATGTTAGCATGACTTTTTGTATTTTTTACTACGCATTTCGTCATATTTGTTGAGTCATACCTTTTTATTAATATCCACTTTAGATCTCAATGCTGTTTAGATTATACCAATATTTTTTTATCTACTAGGTAATGAGATATTTTTACAGCTTTTACCTACTCAAAATTTTACACAAGTGCTGCCTAAAATCAATAAATGTATGACTCGGTGAAGTAATCAGTTCCTTAATGATTGTTATTGGAGAAATACCATACATAAATATTGTTTTAATGTTTTTTTTGTGATATTTCCAGTTGGACCGGTGGTTGGTTCAGCTGGACTCGCCAGTCAGATGCGATGCTACGTAATGTCGAGAAGAAGATATTATCATGTAAGGATTCATTTTTTTTTCTATTATTTTTGACAGGCTTATTACCCATACATACCATCGGCCCTATGAAAGTTTGTAATAGGAATACCTGTGTAGTTACTTCAAGGCCCCGAGTCTGCTAATTGTAACGATCGGAAAACTACTGATCTCTAATAATATTATCTTCGTGAATTCATGATTATAAATCGTAAATTCTGGCACGTTGTCGGCCAGAGGACTTGAAAAGACAGCATAATTAGCGGACTTGGTTCCCAGGAAATAGATGCCTTGACAAGGGTATTGGTCTGATATTTACTGCAATTCTTTTTTATACGCATTTTGCCGTGGTACTGCATAGCTACATGGTACATAGTATTTAATAGCTTACTTGTGCCTACCATAACTGATTCGAAAGTACTTGTTTATACCTTGTACTATGAGTAGGTCAGTAGTCCGACAACGCCCGGTCGAATGTTCGCATCTGCGGGATTTAACGAGGTCTCGCCACTGCATCAATGCAATGCACTGTAATATATTTTTCAAATATAAAACAAACTCCCTCCTGCACTGGGCACAGAAAATTATTTAATATTAAAATGATATCATTAAATATTAATTAGAAAATGTGGCCAGTATGGGAGTGGACAAAGTTTATTTTCACTCTGGCAAAATAATATACGCTCTTTGTTTACATGATTGCAAATTCATTGTTTCGGTATAATTAAGAAATGAGTGTTCATTAATGAAGTATAACTAGTCAAACGCAACTCAAATTTGAGAACTGCTTAGGGGGCGTCCATAAATTACGTGAGGTGATTTTTGATATTTTTCGACCCCCCTTCCCCCCTTGGTGAGATTTAGTGAGATTTTTCAAAAGCTATATTCTAGAGGAGAAACATGTTTTACTTAATTTAACAAAAAAAAAGTAAAAAGTTAAGTATAGTTTAAAAAAAAAATATTAACCCAGTTTTCTTGCAATTTTACACTGTTTCTTGCGGTAAAAAAATTACGTGTGATTTGCCGAGACCCCCCCCCCTCTCCCCCACGCGAGATTTTGCTCGACCTCCTCCCCCCCCCCATAAATGCCTCACGTAATTTATGGACGCCCCCTTAATTATAACGCGCCATACAAAAAATCCAGATCACGAGCGGTGACTCAAAGAGCTAAGCGGGACTTAATTTGAGTAGGGATTTAATATTAGTTTAGGTAATTGCTTAAATTGCGTTTAGGTATATTAGTATATCTACAGCAGCTGTCAATATCGAAACGTTATCAGCGTTAACTGATATGCGTCATTGCAGTATGTTCTAGAGTTTATTGAACTGATTAACTAGCTGTTGGTGAACTTAATTAACTTGTAATATACCCGACTAACTACGCGTGCAGCCTTTTTGAACATTGCAATGTTGAGTGAGCTTACTCTCATAACGAGTAGGATTAAAGCAGCGGCGCAAAGCAGCTATTATAGCTGCGTTTCGTACGATGAGTGAGCAGCCGTAAGCCCAGCCCCCCTCCCCCTCCCTTGATCCCCCTCCCCTTCAGGTCGGCAATGTGCGAGCAATGCCTTTGGTATTGTAAGCATCTATAGGCTACGGTTACTGCTTAACATCAGGCGGGCCGGACGCTTTTTTGCCACCGCAGTCCTATAAAAAAAGGATTTTGGGCGAAGTTCTGCGTGTAATGACAGGAAATAGTTCATACCAACATGGTCTAATGATTTTTTTTTTTTATAAGATTAGTTTTACGGCCCCTGGGAACTAGCCCTTTGGAGCCTAACATCAGTATACATATTACATTTTTTCTTAATTCTACCTTATAACTACCTTATTTCTACCCCCCCAAACCCTATCAGTCAAGTGGCGGATACTTTACTGACAAATTACTAGACTGCTTGGGAGAAGCCGAAAATCATGTTTCATCACTTTTGTTCCAATTGCCCACACTCACGCACACTTATGACCATATAATGGTTAATATTCCACCAATATTACACATTATAATACACGAAAACACAAGTTTTGGAAATTAAAACAAAAATCACAACATGACTTTTCCACTTCCCGCCAAAAAGCCCATGGTCTATTGATGTAAATAAATATTGCCAGCCTCGCACCTACTATATCGTCAGTGGAAAGGAAAAAACGCTAAAACGCCCAAATGGTACTTATGGAAAACGAGGTTTAACGTTAATTACTTTAAAGCAGTGTTGTTACGAAAAAATCACCTACAAAATAATATTAACGTTGGGTAGTGATTGGGGATTTTGAAATGAAGCAAATAAATTAATTTATTATTTATCGTGACTATTGTTTATATGATAAAACAACAGTCACGATAAATAATAAATTGATTTATTTGCTTGATTTAAAAACTACCAATCACTCAAATTAAAAAAAAGAATTAAATTATTATTTATCGCGACTATTGTTTATATGATAAAACAATAGTCACGATAAATAATAAATTAATTTATTTGCTTGATTTAAAATCCACCAATCACTACCCAACGATAATATTATTTTGGCATGGCAACTCGGAGTGAGAGGGACACGGTCCCAACTGGGGCCTCTCGCTCGGCTCGTTTTTTGTGCAGTAGTGAACAGTCCAGGTAGGTATGTATTTACGTTCGTGCCTACATGACAGTAAAAATAGAGACTACATCATAAATTATAAGAATGTTTTGTCCGTTCAAACGAGGGGTTAGGGCCTCCGCAGACTTGCTACTTTTAGCATCGGCGATCGGCGATTTTGATGCTGCGTTTCGCTCGTTCGCGCTCGAAGAAGAGCGACGCAGCATCGGTACGTCACAAAAGCGCCAGTCGCCGATGCTAAAAGTAGCAAGTCTGCGGAGGCCCTTTGGATGCTAGCTGTCTAATAACTTTTTCCAATGTTTTGAGGATAGAAATAGTACCTATGATGTGGTGGCATTTTCAAAACTGCGACTGTTCAGAAAACCCTTTTGACAGTTTATTGGCCTTTATCCATATTGATGTCGTTTAAGCTCGCATAGCAAAATAACGTGTTCAGTAACAATGTTCTGTTGTGAATGTACGCAGATAAGATTGTCATTATCGACGTATCTACAGCGCTGTGACCTTAGCCGATTTGGCAACCGCGTCCCACCCGGAACAGCCTTCGGGGGGGATAATAACGTTTATATTGCTTTTGTTATCTGACATAACTGAACATTACGTGATTATGCAAAGAATTTGTTCGGAAACCGCAAAATCTCTTTTTCGGCCTTTGGGTGGCATGAATTTTGACTTCGAAGTGTGTTGTAGTAAACTCGCGAGACTATAGAAGATCTGTTCTGGCTGGCTCTGGAGTCTAGAAAAAAAAGAGTTTAACGAGTTTTACGTCGATGGTCAAACCTTGGCGTCATCGTTGGATACCATTGTCGATCCTGGCTTACAGGAGTAACAGTCGTGGGAGTGTGTGACGGGCCTAGTCCCAATAAAAGATAGTTTAAGGAACGATTACCGACCTTAATTGAGTAAACGAGAAATACAAAGAAAGTTACTCTATGATAGTAGCAAAGAAGTGTTGCGTCACAAACTCGACCTCCGAATGGATTAACTATTGAGTCCATAAACTTGAAAATTTATCTTTATGATTGCGACTTTGATATTCATAATGAAATCGCACAACTGTCCACTTCTGTCCACTTCGATTATTTATTTATTAACTCTTCTGATCATTGGTGTGTTAAATTCTTAAGAATTAATTGAATTTTATTATGGAGCGTTATTACGTAGCTTTCCTAAAGCCTGCGCAGCTCTGGCGTTTGGGGCACACAGCAGTGAGACCTAAGTTTTGGGCATAGTTTGGGGCTAGCTACAACCTTAGTGTCTTCTCACAGGTTTGAAAACAGCGTACAAGCGATTCTACGTGGACATCGGCAGCGTGGTGGGGCAGAGCGACAAGATATGGACGATATCGCTCAACGACGAGTCGCCCAAGACACCCCTGGTGCTGCTGCACGGGATGGGCGCGGGGCTGGCGCTGTGGTGCCCCAACCTGGACGCGTTCGCGGCCAACCGGCCCGTCTACGCCATTGACCTGTTAGGTAAGATCATGGAACATTTGTGTTAGTCTTTTCAGATGACTGTATGGTCTAGATGTTTGAGCTTTTATGCCACTCTGTTTACTGTTTACATTTCGAAAACGCCATTTTCGTAATGTGCTCTAGTCTGGGTGTCACTGAGATCGCTCCGGGTCTATTGTACGGTACCCATAGTATAAGCTGTGGTTAACAATTTGTTGCAGTGGGTTAACACTTGACAGTTCAGACTGTCTCTTCCCTAAATTTATAGAAAGTTATGATGGATTTACAATGGCATTACAAAACACTTGTTCCTAGAAAAGTTTTTTAAAACCATTGTAAACCTACCGACCTCGCGACTGGTCACGGCACAGGACCGGTCGTAGTGGAAAACCTTGGGAGAGGCCTATGTCCGATAGTGGACGTCTTTTGGCTGATATGATGATGATAATGACACTTACAGAAGTGAAATGACAGGACAGATAACGTCTCCCCAGTCCATTTGACCGCCATCTGGTGAGCTGAATTTATTATTGATCCCATCGTTCAGGCTTCGGACGCAGCTCGCGGCCCAAGTTCTCGTCGGACGCCGCTAAGGCGGAGGCGCAGTGGGTGGAGTCGGTGGAGGAGTGGCGGCGCGAGGTGAACCTCGGCCAGTTCGTGCTGCTGGGGCACAGCCTCGGCGGGTACATCGCCACCGCGTACGCGCTCAAATATCCCAACAGGTATACCTTACCCTCGACCTAGACTATTTTTTTCTGTCTTTTCATAATAGCTTTAGAACTTCTAGCTTTTATTCGTGAAATGGTTCTGTTAAATGAAAAAAAACCGACTTCAAAAAAACCTGGATCACTAAAAAGCCTGAAATAATATTTCTATTACCACCTCTGCCTACCCCTTTGGGAAAACCAGACGTGATGGTGTGTTATCGAGTATTTGCGGTCGGTGCCAATCTATCTTCTTACTTTTATAGTAGGTATACTTGGCATACCAAGATTGGCACCGACTCCAAATACTCGATAACACACCATCACGTCTGGTTTTCCCAAAGGGGTAGGCAGAGGTGGTAATAGAAATATTATTTCAGGCTTTTTAGTGATCCAGGTTTTTTTGAAGTCGGTTTTTTTTTTTATAAAAATAATTTTATTTCACGATTTTTAGTGGCGCCATACCAATGAACATTTTGGCATATTGAACTGTATGAAGTAAGCCCAACAAAAGGTAACTGCTGTAAATCTTTGAGGAATTCCCTCGACTGTCTATGGTCTCCATCATTAGACCTGTAATGGCACTTATAACCCATATGGGTGCAAAGTTCTCTCCAATACAAATTAATCAAGCCCAAACACCAGGTTATTGCTGTAAATCGTTGAGGAGTTCTCTCGACTGTCTTTTGACTCCATCATCAGACCCCTAATGACAGTCACAACCCATCTAGGTGTAAAGTTCTCATCAATACTAATTAATCAAGCCCAAACACAAGGTAGCTACTGTAAAACGTTGAGGAGTTCCCTTGACTGTCCTTCGTCTTCATCATCAGACCCATAATGACAGTCACAACCCATCTAGGTGTAAAGTTCTCATCAATAGAAATTAATCAAGCCCAAACACCAGGTAATTGCTGTAAATCGTTGAGGAGTTCCCTCGACTGTCTTTCGGCTCCATCATCAGATCGACTCCAGACCTTCATAAAATAGTAGTGCTTTAAAATACTTAATGAAAAAAATTACAAACGCACTAGTCGCCCCTACGATTTTCGAAGATTCCCCTCGATTTCTCTGGGATGCCATCATCAGATCCTGGTTTCCTTATCATGGTACCACCCCTGGAATTTCTCCTTTCCAACAAAAAAAGAATCATCAAAATCGGTTCATAAACGACGGAGTTATCCGCGAACACACATAAAAAAAAAAAAAAAAAAAAAAATTTACGGTCGAATTGAGAAATCTCCTCCTTTTTTGAAGTCGGTTTAAAAATAGGTTATGATGTATTCAAGATAAACGCATAGGAGGGTTCAAAGAAGTAAATGTAATGGAAATAAATTATATTTATAATCTTAAAAGATATTTTTCTATCGTTCGCGGAGGTGTCAGGGGCAGATTTTGTAGCTCGCTTCGTAGTTAGTTAAGATTTGAATCTGAAACTGCTATATTCAAGAAACACTACGTATAGGTAATGTCACTATCTTCCTACCATTTTCTAAACGTCGTGTCTGTGAAGCCGTGGGTAAAGGCGTAAAGCTAGTAGGCGTTGATAGTCTCTCACTTCTGATAAAAAGACCGTCTACCAATATTCTTCCAGGGTCCGGCACTTGATCCTGGCCGATCCGTGGGGCTTCCCGGAGAAGCCGTCGAACGCGTACGAGAAGTACCAGCTGCCGCTGTGGGTGCGCGCCGTGGCCACGGCGATGCAGCCGCTCAACCCGCTGTGGGCCGTGCGCGCCGCCGGGCCCGCCGGCAAGTGGCTCGTCTCCAAGACGAGGCCCGACATCTCGCGCAAGTACACCAACTATGTGCCGGACGCAGAGGTCGTTATACCGGAGTACATCTATCAGTGCAACTCGCAGACGCCTAGGTGAGTCTTTTGGTGATCATTTTTCTCTTGAAAATCTTGATAAGACACGCTTACGACATGAGTTTACCATTTTGGTATACTATAAGAGCCTGGCCGCATTGCAGAAAAAAATGGTTATTATTCGCGCGGTTTATTTACCGCACGCACCTTGTCAAATTGCGCGGTTTTAAAACCGCAAGTGCGGATACATACATATGATTCCATGGGTTACAGAATTGTGGGGAAAAACCGCGCGGTTTTTATTCGCAATGCAGCCGGGCTCTAACAGAACGAGTTTATTATTATTTGTGAAGCTTTCAATGTCAGTATTTTTTAAGTAAACTATATTGAGACCATTAAATCTTACCGATAATATACGACCTTACTTGTAATGACCAAATCGTAAATCTTCACGGAGCCCACTCTAAACTATAATTCATATCGAGTGGAGCGCTTTGAAGTGTGTCGAATCGGAGCGCATTCTACACTGTGGTAAAGGAAATTGGAGTGTTTTCACATGTTCATGGGACTTGTCGCACATACAAACATTTGCGCGCGGACACGCTTAAAATCTGTCGGGGTAATTATTGGAAATGGTCTTTTCATCACTGGGATTCTATTCTATTTGTGCGGTACCATCCGTAGAACGAGCGTTGATTACATTGAGACCATACAGTGGGTGTGTTTGGAGATATAATTGATTTTAATTAATTTGTCAGCGGCGAGAGTGCATTCCACACGCTGATGACGGGGTTCGGGTGGGCGAAGAACCCGATGGTGCGGCGGCTGGAGCAGCTGGACACAGCGCTGCCCGTCACCGTGCTGTACGGCTCGCGCTCCTGGGTCGACAACAGCACCGGCCAGGTGCTCACCGAGCACCGCCCGCCCACCGCCAACACTTACGTACAGGTAGGGGACCGCCCACCGACCATCCCTTGAACTGCCCCTTGGACACACTCTAGGAGTGTCTAGGACTAGCGCAACAGCATCGGACATGGGTATTAGTAAACTTAGCCCTTATAGTTTGCCATAATTTACCAGAATTTGATCCATGGAAATGACATTACAGACTATCCCCCAAATTCATAGAGATTTTAGCCAGTTTACAATGGTTTGGAAAAGCATTTTTAGAAACAAATGTGATATGTAATTCCACTGCAAGTCGATCATAACTTTCTATTTACTTGGGGGTATGATCCTATGCTATGATACAAGATGTGTTATTTTTTGTTTTTTCTGATTGTCCGCCGGAGAAATTAATGTTTAAAAAATTTAAGGATGCAGTGTTGGTGTTCATTACAACCGACCTTGAGACTCCTTTGAGCATTTCTCCTATTTCACTATAGCTTCGAATTTGGCCGTCTTAAATAAACTTAAACGTATTTTATTGTGTAGGTAATCAACGGCGCGGGCCACCACGTGTACCTAGACAAGCCGGATCTATTCAACAAGTTCGTGCTGGAGGCGTGCGCGCGGACCGACGAGTCGCCGCTCGCCATAACCGAGCACGCGCACGCGCAGCACGACAACACCGACACCACCAACTCCTGATGATAACTCCGAACATGTTTTTATGCACCTACCTTTGTTACCTAACAAGACTTGCGCGGTTGTGTATTGAAAAGGTGTGAGGTGACAGCAGGGGCGTAGCTACCGCCGTATCAGCCGTATCAATGATACGGGGCCCCCGGGCTACAGGGGCCCCGAACTTGTGTGAAAACTCTTTACTCTTCATTTTTGAAAAATCATGACCTTTAATTTGGGCCCCCCAAACAAGTCACAGGGCCCGTCGAAGACAAGCTACGCCACTGACAGGCACTAGTTTCTGTATTGAATTAGTACACAACACATGTTTAAAAGTATATCATCAACCAATCATAATGAAAAAGGAATAGTAATGCACAATCGCGAAACACGCACAGTAATATAGATAGTGTCTATGGAATGGAGGTTGGTTATTGACCGTTTATGCTCTTAGGTTTTACAGAGCGGAAGCGCGTATGTTTGGTTTGCCGTCTGAATCTTCTTACGAGTAATAGATAAAAATCGCCAGAATTTTACACCAACTGTATGGTCCCAAACTAAGGAAAGACTGGGTGACACGGGCGATCCAAGTGACACCCAGACCAAGGCAAATAACGAAAAGGCCATTTCCGAAATTTGTGTCAGGCGGGAATCGAACTCGCAACTGCCCGATGCAGTGAGCCAAGCGGTCGTCAAAGTGTGTTGGGGAAGGTGTGATGCTTGTTGTGCTTTGTAGTTAGTTCAGAGGTACCTTTATAGTATAAGGTGGTGGTATTTTGGCCTCGTTGCCGATACGTAACAACATTACCGCGTTACGTTGCGTTGCGTCGTCGCTGCATCGTTTTACATATATTTTATAGTGGCATGCCACATTTATGCGTTGCGTCGTCGCATGCGACGTTTCAACGGAGAGACGAAGCGGGGGAGGGTGATGCGCTGCGCTGTCGGTGGGATGACGTACAGCGTTCCGCTGCTAGAGGGAGACGTGCGTGTACCAAATGACGTATACGACGGTGTGGCGGCACCCTCTTGCGTTGCGACGTCGTGCGTGCAGGTGTGGCATACAATGCGTTGTCCGTTGCGACGACGCAGCGCAGCACGCTAGTGGGGCCCGGTTCTTACTTGTAACGCTAGTGTTATTTATCACATACCACGCTCATATTGTCTAGGTGAATTTCATAATGTTACAATGCTATTTTGGCCTACCATTAAAATCTAAGATAAGTGCAATTGACATTGTAAGGGACACAAGGAATATCGCGGCACAGTGTTCAGTGATAATATTCTAATTCTACTTAAATCCATCACAAATTGGAATCTACACCCAAATTTATAGAAAGTTATGATCGATCGACAACGGCATAACAAAGCACTTTTGTTAGTAATCTTTGTAAAACCATTGCAAATGGATTAACATTTCTATAAATTTGGGGATTATTATATACGGTACAGTATTTAAAGTTTGCACTTTTCACTTCGTGTTTGTTAAACTGACAAAAGCGTCACTGCGAAAATGTAATTATTTGTTTTTATATTATGTATAGTATGTTGATTGATTTGTTGCATTTACAGTTTACGGTAGAAAAAACTTATGTTTTGTTTGTTCAAGTTTAATAGTTATATGTTTCGTTATTGAACGACCACACCAAATTCTAAGCTAATTTGGGACAAAACAGGGCAATCTATGCAACCAAGTACCTGCTTTATTGATATAAGGAATAGCTACCAATGCCGACTTTCGGCAGCCATTGATTCATTCGGAAATGTCATGTTTTTGCCACAAAGTGTGTTAAGATTGGCCCAAACTATGATGCCGTCGTTAGGTCCAGTGTCTTTAGAAATCGGTCTCATGCAACTTTCAAATATATTTGGTCACAAACGTCAAGAGTAGCCTCTTAAAATCTATGATAAGAATTATAAAATTAGTCGGGAAGAGAGGTTTACAAATGACGCTGGAGCAGTCTCATCTTCACTAATTTATACCAATCTTTAGTCTCGACCGGAATGATAATGTTTTCGCAAGTGATTGCGAGAGGTCGGTCAGACCAAGTGAAGTGTCGGTCGATGAAGTGGTCTCTTTTGATCTTTCACCGCCTGTAGTCCTATTACTTCCAAGTTATCCGTCCGAACGCCATCATAGTTGGCGCCACTCAATTGTTTTGCCTTACGAGCACAACGGTGTTCTGTTACTAGACATAGTGAAACGTTCGTTCCTGTGTTGTTAGCCACAGGCTTTTTATACGCGGAATGATATATTGTGTAAATAAAGATAATTTATTCGATCACTGACTTTTTATTTTTAGGTTCATAATCAGTATTTTAGTAACCACTTTTTGTACTAGGGTATACATTACTAAAAAGCAATTTACAAAAAAATAGTTTATTAGATATAAAGAAAACTTAATAATTATGGCAACTTATTTGTATTTAAAAAAATCTGATCAACAGATCCGTAGATGCGTGTGACTGACGATGACGGCCTTGCCTTCGTCCTGCAGATCGCGGAGTGCCTCGTCCAACTGTTCCCTTGATACGGTCTGAAATAAACATTCGACAACATTGTAGAATGTGGCAAGTCATGCCTATCTCTGCGGGATACAGATTTGAGCCATACAAGTTCCAGCGTCAATGCCATGCTCTTTGGTAGTGTTTGTAGTAGCCGCATTCTATAAGGCTATCAGCGCCCCTGGGGCCTACTCTTTTACAAACGAAAACGAAATTCGCGTAATTCCTACTACGTTTTTCATTGATTCTGACATTTCTTACGAACGAAAATTGTTTGACGTCTTCATCATCATCATTTTACAGAACAATCAAACGTTCAAATGACATAAAGGGGCTGCCTAGGTATGTTTATAACTACTGAGGATCCGGTTTGCTGTAGTGACGCGGTGTGGTATAGAATGATCTACGCATTGTAGAAACTCCTCCCACGATTTTCCAAGGTATGTGACTATTATTGCTATTACGGGCCCGGCCACGACTTCGCACTTCAGCGACGGGCGACAGCGCGGGGGCACCAAAATGTTGCATCACGCCACGAGCTGCCGCTCTCGGCGGCAACGCGCGCGATGCAACATTTTAGCACCCCCGCGCTGTCGCCCGTCGCTGAAGCGCGAAGTCGTGGCCGGGTCGTTTTTGATTGCGATTTTCAATACAAAAATTTAACCGATGACTTCACCTTGACCCAACACGTGACCTAACTGTCACGGGAAGGGCATATCTGCCATAGTTGTACCAATTGAATGAGCTACGTACCAGTTGCGAGTTAGTATTGATCTCCTGCAGCAGTTTGGAGTGCGTGATGGTGGTGGGCTTGGGGTAGGGCTGCACGAGCTGCTTCAAGGCGGCCACGAGGTCGGCGCGGCGGCGGCGCGCGGCGGCGCCCAGCCCCGTGGTCAGGATGCCCACGTCGATGCGCCCCGACGCTGGGTCCGTGGCTGACTGTTTCAGTGCTTCGCGGTGCAACCTGACACGATACAACTCATTGTTATGACCGTTTTTACTTCAGACTGTCTGTTCTGGTTTTACTGACGGACGGTTATAAATACACCCATAAAACAATCGACGGGCGTAAAATCGTAAACGGTTAGCACTGTTTCCGACTCGGAAGTCCGACCCGACTGTCGGATCGGATGTGTATTGAATATTAATACGTTCCTTCAGATTAATTGTCTAATCAAGTATATTTCATAGGCGAAAAAAGTTGGACGACCCTAAAATCCGTAGTACCTACACCCGTCAAACCTATATTCGTGAGGGTTCCAAGACAACTTAGTTTTTCCCCGGGACTCGTCGAAGGTCAAACCTTGGCGTCATCGTTGGACGCCATTGCCGATCCTGGCTTACAGGAGTAATAGTGGTGGGCATAGTCCCAATAAAAAAAAAGTAACTACACACCCAATATTATCTATATATTAGTATCTACATCCACTCCCTCCCCTCCCTGATTTAACATAGTGCAAGATGAAATTTAATCTTTGTAACACCAATTTTTTTACCTATGTTTATCAAATAAATGCTTACTTACTTCAGGGAAATCAGAGAGTTCTAGTAAAAGCTAAATACTTTTTTGAAGTTAAGGAAGTAAGAGGGCCTATTTAGTAAATGCGTAAAATAGTAGTGTACCTGGTGGCTTCGTCGACGTCTCGTATCTCGACTACGGGCGAAAGCCGCAGCCGCGCGTGCGCCTCTGCCAGGCGGATGAGCGACTCCAGCTGCCGCGGGTACGCCGTGATCTGCCCGCGCCCGCTGCCCACCCGCCTTGCAACAACACAACACACTCGTCAACAACCACCTATGTACTATAATTAAGTTTGTCAAATGTAACAAGCCACACTTATGAAATGCCATTTTGTACTGGAAAGATGTTTCAAAGTTTGATCCCCACTTGAAATCGATTAAAAGGGTCATCTCACTAGCGGTTCGTGAACGATTTCTCAACGAACGGCGAGCACGTACAGAATTTTTGGACTACAACTGTGATGAGACCTTTTGGGTCTTTGGCAACTATAGTTTTAAACTGTAATTAAGCCTTCAAATCAGTCACTGTGCTTTCCACTGGTTCCACCGTACGCTAAAAAAATACGGTAAATTCATCACATCAAATTCAAGACTTTATTACTTTGTATCTATGGTTCGTATATTACTTTGTATCTATGGTTCGTATACGGTATTTTTAATCAAATACAGTAATTTTCCTTCTTGTGTAACATTGAAATATTCAGCGGCAACACTGGTCGAAAATACGTAGTTGTTTGTCGCCGCGACCGTTATTACTCTAACAACTTGACTTTAGTACATAGTTTGGTATTAGTTTTAGGCCATATTTATATTCGTACCTCATATCGACGTAAGCGTCGATCAGTCTCTGTTGGGCCGGCTCGCTGAGTGTGGGCTGCACGTGCTCCTTAGCGAACGCTATATAGTCGCGCATTAGGCTCATATCCTGCATACAAACAATATAATAACAATCTTCTTATCGTATGGTTGGTGGCCAACCTGTTGTCAGAGTTATTCAAGCCGCCCAAAGGCCTCTGACAAGGCTTAATTATTGCTGCCTAGATGACAACAACCGGGACCGACTTTTTACGTGTCCCCTGAAGTACGGAGACGCTCAGTTTAAACGCCACTAAATGGTCACCCATCTCTGACTGACCTTGCCAAGCGTTGCTTAACCTCCGATCGTTTACCGATCAGTGATTGCTACTGGCTATGAGCACCTACCAATATTTAGTAACTACTAAGACATCGACTTCGTCTTCGTCGAATTTAAACGTCAAACAATTTTCGTTCGTAAGAAATGTCGGAATTAATGAGAAACGTAGTAGGAAATACGCGAATTTCGTCCGAAATTTCGTTTAGCGAGTAGGCCCCCTGAAGACCGAGCTCAGTGGCGTGCATTGGGGGAGGCCTATGTCCAGCAGTGGACAGCAATAGGCTGATGATGATCATGATGAAGACATCGAACATCGCATTAGTAATAATGTATGTCAGAAAAGTAGGAAGTTCTTACGACAATGTCTTCGTCGTCCTGCGAATTAGTGGGGTCCTTGTAGTAGAGCGAGACGAGATGCGACGCGAGCCGCCGGTCGAACACCTCGTCCTGCGGGTCCAGCACTAGGAATATCAGATCGAACCTGCGAACAAATTCGTAGAACAACAGTGATTAAGTTACTAGGGCCCGTATTAATAAATCGAACCCAAGATTGTTCGATCTTAACGGACACCGCAGACATGCTACTTTTTGCATCGGCGATCGGCGATTTAGCCGCTTTTAGCATTGGAGCAGTCGCTGCGTCCGACCGCAGAGTCGTCAAAACGCGACGTAGTCGCAAAATCGCCGATCGCCGATGCAAAAAGTAGCATGTATCCGGTGTTGTGTCAGGCACAGACCTGGACATGAGCGTGTGCGGCAACTGCACGTTCTCGACGATGGTCTTGTTCTTGTTCCACTGCGACTCGGCGGGGTTGGCGGCGGCCAGGATGGACGTGCGCGCGTTCAGCTGGCAGATGATGCCGGCCTTCGCGATCGACAGCGTCTGCTGCTCCATCACCTGACAACATTTTTTTGAAGTGAAAACTTCTTTAGGGGCTTTGTGCACTTTTCTTGGGATGGGTAAACAATGTTAAACTCGCGTCAGGACACGTGACCTGATCGAAAATTCGTAAGACGGAGTGTGCGTGTGTGTTTGTACTACAAATAAATTGTCATGTTTGTGTACGATAGCGCAATAAATGAATATTGTATTTAACCACATAAATGATAGTACTTTTATACTGATAAATAAGGCAATTCGTGCGAAATTATTCCCGTACCATCCAAAATATTTAAAAATGCACAACGTTAATGTTCAAGTTTTCACTTCTGCCGGCACTGCCGGAGTGCAACCCGTTGTTTTTATTTTAAATGACTATACGTTGTTGGCCAGAATGGCACAACTACACCGATGAAGAGGTGAGCGCAGTGCGCTCCAGCCGTAAGGGCAGGGGGACAGCTAGCTCAAGGGCGCGGCGCCACGTTAAGCACGGCCTCGGCATGGGCTGCTATCTTTTGAGTGAGCGGGGTTAAAATTACCACCGGATCGTAACGCGACCTCGCTGAGAAGATCCCGCAAGAAACTCAGCGAGGCTTGTCGGGTGCCTAGGTGCGTCTATGTACTGCTAGGCGCATAGAGGCACCTATTGGCGGAGAAACACCTGACACTATCACACCATACACATGTATGCACGCAACAACACCAGCGGAGCTAATAGCGGCGCTAAGCTAACATTGCCCATGCGATTAATTTTTCTGATTTTCTACCAGAATTCTTAGGAATTCTGCTAAATTTCTGTAAAATAGCCACATTTTACGCCATTCATGACCGTTTCACGGAAATTTTGCGGATTCTGCTGGAGGGTTGAAAAATGAATTGTTTTTTCAGAATTGCTGCAATGTTGCATAATGTCGCTATTAGACCCTCAGTTTATTATTGACATTAGAAACGTACATAAGGGCAGGTGCAATTACAACATATTGATGGTAGAGCCAAGCTGTAGCCTATTGACTACAACTCATAGGCTGGCTCGACCGGAGTAGTACCACCGTCTTACAGAAGATCGGCGTATAGTAGCTGTTATAGCTGCGCTTCGTACGATGAGTGAGAGAGTCGGAAGTTCAACCCCCCTCTTCCCTCTATCCCACTCCCATTCTGGTCGGCAACGTGCGAGCGATGCCTTTGGTATTGCAAGCAAAACGCCCATCATCCTTTGCATTAAAGTATTCTGTGAAAATGATTACTCACTTCGTGGAGTACACTGCGCGTGGAATCGTTCATCTTGTCAAATTCGTCGATACAGCAAATTCCATTATCCGCCAACACTAGTGCTCCACTGAAAACATAATTATGCATTGTGATAGGTTCATAATTCGTCAAACACAGGAAGACCCTATCAGTAAAGTGGCGAATACTAAACTGACAAATTATCAGACTTTTGGGGATTATATCATGGTAGATTGTCCAGGAAACAGGACCAGTTGTTGTGGAAAACCTATGTTCAACAGTGGACGTCTTTTGGCTGACAATTATGAGGTTTTCTTTATATGAATGACTGAACTTTCAGGAGTAACAGTGGTGGGAGTGTGTGGCGGGCCTAATCCCATTAAAAAAAGACTGATTGACTGATTGGCTGGCAAAAAAGCGTACGGTCCGCCTGATGTTAAGTAGTTACCGTAGCTTATAGATGCTTGCAATACCAAAGGCATTGCTCGCACGCAGAGTTGGGCAAAATTTAATTGCGATTAATTAATTGCAAATTGCAGATGATGTCACAATTAACAATTAATTGTGATTTGTTAGCGATTGACAAAAAAAACAAATTTAATTGTTAATTGTGACACCTCATGCAATTAGTAATTAATTAATTGCAATTAAATTTTGCCCAAAGTCGCACGTTGCCAATGTGAAGGGGAGTGGGACGAAGTGAAGAAGGATTGTCCTATTGACATTTACCCCCTTATTCATAGAAAGTTATAATCGACCTGCAGTGGAGTTACAAATCACATTTGTTCCTAAAAATGCTTTTCAAAACCATTGTAAACTGGCTAAAATCTCTATGAATTTGGGGAGTAGTGTTTGGTATACTGACGTCTGCAGCACCAGTTGCCTAGTGTCGGGGTCCTTGGTGACGTAGGCGGTGAGTCCGACGGCGGAGGAGCCGCGGCCCGAGGTGTACTGCGCGCGCGGCACCAGCCCGTGCACCCAGCGCAGCAGCTGCGACTTGCTCGTGCCCGGGTCGCCGCACAGCAGGATGTTGATCTCCGACCTGACATACTCTACGGTAAGGACGACCGTTTCGGGCTCCGAACGGACTGACGTTCGGAGCCCGAAACGGTCGTCCTTACATGCATACATCCTTGCATGCATGCGTCCCTAACTGGTCTGGAGGGTTAACAGCGCTACATAGCAATTCTGCAAACGCAATTAATTTATCAGATTTTCTAGCAATTCTGCAAAATTTCTGTATTATATTATTTAAGTACTCTTCCACATCTCATACTAACAAAGGAGGCAGACGGAGATTTTAACAAAATATTAAAGCCTTATAAAACCTCGCCGCTATGCGTATTATGCATGTAGGTATGTGAAACACCGTACACAACGAAATCGGCAAGATCGGTTTTAGGTAACGTCACCTCTAATACATTTGCAATCTATGCTTCACTCCATTGTCCACAAGGCTTCGTCTTTCTCCTTTTATTGGTCTGAGTTAGCCGGTAATATAAGATTTTTCGTTGATCCCACTAAGTAATTTTGTTCTAGGTATCGCCCGTGTACTAGCGGAAGACAATCAACTCTTACCTAAAATGCGTCCTGCCAGCGGCGTTGAAGTTCTTCTTGGTTCCTCCGAGCAGTTGCAGTAGCACGCCCTTCTTGATGTCAAGGTTCTCGTAGATGGAGGGCGCGACGGCGCGCGCGAGCCGCTCGTACGAGTCGTGTTGCGCGGCCAGCGCCTTGAAAAGCTCCACGCGCTCCGGCGGAAAGCGGTGCTCTTTACTGAGGGTGATGGGGTCATTTGAACTGCATACTTTATTTTATTTTATACTTTTTGGAAAACTAGACTAGAAGAAAGAGAACAAAAAGAAGGCAATGAGGATCCGTAACGAATTTAGTTGAGAATTCAGATATAGCGCTAAGAAATCCATAACATACAGTGAAAAAATGTTTACTCAATAATGCTTATAATGTTGTCATTATTTTGCAAACCTTGTTTTAGCAAAGTCGATATTGCTGCGCTGAAAAAAGGGGCCGGGAAAATTGTATGTGACTTTATTACTGTCGTGTTTTAGGCCCACCACATACATACGGAATTCCCTTTCGAAATATCAAATCGGGGTTTCCGAACGCGATACGTCCATACATTTGGATGGATTTACTGCGTTCGGAATCCCCGATTCGATATTTCGAAACGCAATTCCGTACGGAAAATTCCGTATGTATGTGGCGGGGTTTAGCGGCCAGCAATTCCTTTGGAAATCCATTAAAGTCCTGTTGTTGACATGGGAAGACATGACATCAGAAGACATGTCATATTTTTGACGGGTCCGATGTCGTGGTTGGCGTGATGGCGCCTTTCACGCTGCCGGTCGTAGGTTCGATTACTACCCGGGACATGCATTTGTGTGCATGAACATGTCTGTATGTCCCGAGTCTAGGTGTATATGTATATTAGGTATGTATTTACAAATAAAAAGTAGTATATGTGGTAATATCAGTTATCTGTTTTCCAAAGTACAAGCTCTGCTTAGTTTGGGATCAGGTAGCCGTGTGTAAAAAATGTGCCAGGATATATTATTATTGATATTGTACTGACCCCTCCTCAGTCTCGAGCAGCCGATCGCTGTGCACCTTCCTGTAGTGTAGCGCGTCGATGTGCGTCTTGTGCAGCGCCTTGAGCGTGGCCTTGCGCGGGTTGACGGCGGCGGGCGCGGCGCGGAACACGCCGGTGACTGACACGCGCTCGCCCGCGCCCACCGCCTCCACCAGCGCGCCGTGAGCCAACACGCTCACGGTGGCTGGCGTGCGACCAGCCGGCATGTCGTCTGAACATATACCCTCAAATTGTAAAGGATAGAAAGTTATGGAGTTACACTGGAATTGCAAACTACTTTTGTTCGTAGAAATGCTTTTTAAAACCATTGTACTGGCTAAAATCTCTACTTTGGCGGATTATGTTTAACGTCACTTTGCATTTTTTTTTAACTGACTTAAAAAAAGGAGGTTCGATTTTCGACGGTATGTTATATATTTTTTTATGTATGTTCGCCGATTTCTCCGTATTTGAAAAATTATTTCGTTGTTTAGTAGGTCTCATCTCCGAATCGGGCCCATGGAAAAATAATTTCTGGAATCAACCCCTAAGGGTTATTTTAGGGATGAAGGTCGGCAACATTTTTTTTTGTTATCAGATTGACTTGAAATCTAGTGGATTTGGCATAAGAAATAATTAAACTCATGTTTCAGTATTTTGGCAAAATCACTCCCAAAGGTGTTAAAGTTCGCATAGAGAGTTACCGTGTCTCTAGAGTTTATGAACCGATTTTTCTTTTTTAATGGGAACCGTCGCCCAGGTAATTTTTGAATAACTGGGAGTTTAGCCTTTAGCTTGCAGAGATGGGTTAACTTGAATAAAAAGAAAAAAAAAAAACTTTTAGTGTACCTGGTGACTCCTGCAGCTTGACGAGCTGCTTGTCGCTGAAGTGGGAGCGGTTGTGTATGAGCTGGTAGGAGTGCGCGGTGGAGCAGTGCGCGCAGTGCGCGGGCTCGGGCACGCGGCCGCGCTCCAGCTCGGCCGCGGCACAAGCGCCGCACACCGCGCAACGGAAGAAAGCCTCCCGCATCTCCGGCACGATGCCAGACGTGCGGATCACCATGCCCGACAGCGTTACCAGCTGGTCGATGTCTGTAACATAGATTCACAACGGGTACACAAGCGTATAGTAGGCGACAGGTCGAGATGAGAATCGGGGTATGAGCTGAGGCGAGGGGGAGGTGACACCCCACATACCCGCGCATCGCCCGCGCGATCCTAGCCGCCGCGCTGCACGAGTACGCATTATCGCTATCGATATTTATCGATTTCGATCTCGCTCATTGTTCTTTGTTGTTGTGTATTAAAATGACTTTGGTCGCTTACTCTTCACGTGTTGAAACAGAAAAACCAATAATTGATTTTCAAACACGAGATCTAGCCAGAAAAATATTAAAAAATTGTGACATTGAACGGAAAAACAATTATTATAATTACCGTGTGAGTAAATATGAATGAAACATTATCATAAAATATTTTTCCATTTTACTTATAATAACCCTTATTTAATTAACTTTACTCTTATTTTGTTACTATGCAAAAAAAACGATCTGTCGCGGACTATACACACGCCCTGAGCGGGGGCTCAGGGCGCGTGTATAGTTATGACATACCCAACAGTTATGACATTATTTCTACATGTAAGTACAACTGATTCCTCGGGCCTTGAAGACGCAGACAGTGACATCAATTAAGTTATTAAACCATATAATGGCGGTGACAGACTAAAATCCAACTACTAGTAAAACAACGATTTTTTATTTAGAAGCATCAGAAAATTTATAAAACACGCTTGAATATTGTTTTGCTCCGCGCGTGGTTACCTTCCGGGTTGAGGTCGCGCATGTTCCGCTGCGGCGCGTTGTACGGGCGCACTTGTATCTGGTGCTCCAGCACGGCGGCCGGGTACCGCTCGAAGAACAGCTCGTTCACCGCCGCGTCGAACGCCGGCACCACCTGGTACACACACCACAGTCAACGACAGTCAACAGTCAAGAACAGTCAACAGACAACGGTCAACACACAACGACAGTCAACAGATAACAGTCAACGACAGTCAACAGATAACAGTCAACGACAGTCAACAGACTACGACAGTCAACAGATAACAGTCAACGACAGTCAACAGACACCTATGTTTACAAATAAACTTTCTGATTCTGAACGTGGCTGCAATTGCAAACAAACAGTTGCAATTAAACATAATTTTGTCGTGTCGCCGTTAAGAAATGTAAATGGCAAAATATGTCATTATTTTTTCGATTTCAACGTTCATATTGAATAGTCAAAGAAAATTACAATAGCTTTAAGAGATAGCGGGTATATAGCTCACCTCTTGTGGATAGCACACGAGTTGTCGATGCAGTTTGGGATCAAATATTTTCACGTGTTCACAATCCACATCCAAAAACGGCTCTTCTAGCGTGTTTATCTGAAAAATACTCAGGATAAGTCCACAAAGAGAATAGAACTCTCACGACTATACTAGCAGAGATCCACACTTCTCTCCCCTGGAGCTATAAATAGTGTCTCATGAGAGGAGGTATTTTAATTTAGTAAAGTTAGGAGGTGATTCATTAGCTGATACATACAATGCGATTCAAATAAGAATAGTAAGGGCCCTTGGCTAACTTCACTCATATAAATACGGTACCAAGTACTGTACCTCTGAGTGAAGTCAGCCGAGCGTCGTACCAAGTGCCAGTAGTGACGTCACAACATGGCACTAGGCCGGTCCTATTCTTATTTTAGTCGCGTAGTACCTCCTCCAACTTCTGTTCGTAGAGTGGCTCGTTGGTGAGCGCGGTGGGCTCCGCGAAGCGTTGTATGAACTTGACGAACTTGTCGCGGCACTCCGCGATGGCTACGTCCGTGCCCCACACTACTAGCTGCGGCTCGCTTGACGGTGCCTCCGCGGCGCCTTCTTCCACCTGCCAATGACAAACTGAGGTGCAATATCTATTTGGGATCAGCTAGTCTCATAAACGTACTACTCAACCAAGCCAACTAGGAGCCTGTCAAATGTGACGTCACCCGCACATAAAGGCGGTAGCGGTGTGCGGGAGGTGTGGCGGGCGGGAAGCCGCAGGCGGTGGTGTGTGCGGGCGGTATGCGAGCTCCCCGCCCGCATTCCATCCGAGTTCCTAGTTGGCTTGGTGGAGTAGAAGCGAAAAGAATATAGGTCTGTGGGAAGTCCAGTATCAAGGATATGGCATCATTGACTACAGGTTGGTTCTCGACCGTCAGGAGTATTATTTGTTCTGTAACCTTGACTTATCAATGCTGTATCTTTGGGTTACACCACAGAGTAAAGACTAAAGAAAAAGGTGCCCTTATTAGATATATGTATGAAAAAAAACGTGGTCATTGTTTCTTTCATTTTCATTGTTCTATCTACCGGTAAATAGTTGAACTACTCGCTTCGGTTTATGTCGATGTTAGTACTAGGCGCTTAGGGCCAGTCCCCTTAGTAATTGGTCCATGGGTTACACTACCGAGATCCAGGGCTGGACGTAAGGTCCGTATTACTGCGCTAGACATGTGTCCAATCAGTAAAAATTCTTACATCCAAGAGGCCAGAAAATTAACAAGAAAAAGGAGGCCGAATGACAGCATTAATACTTCTTTCAGTCAGTGCACAACACTTGTCAAGAATACGCTACAAAATTAAAAACCCAAACCCCAAATTGTCATTCAGAAACAAACAAAATAAAACACAATAACATGAAAAATTGACTCCAAAAAAAAACAGTACAGTAGCAATAATAAAAATGAACGGATCCAAGTCGGACATTCCTATGCGGAAGAGGTCCAGCGCGCGGACCGACAGGTTGTCGCGGGCGAGCCTGCAATCCAAGGCGTCAGCCCTGAGCAGTTGCAGGATATGCCTGTCGTCGATCCGCAGGCCCGCGGTGCTGACGTGCGGCCACCAGTTCTGTGAGAAGTGCCTGGAGGACTACTGGAGCGAGAGCGAGAAGCAAGACTTCATAGTTTGCCCGCTGTGCCGCGGTTACGCTTCCAATATCAGCTTCGCCAAGGTAATGTGGAGGAGACATTGCTTTAACTGGCTGACAAGTATCTGGATCTCCGAATATCTGGATTCCCTTTGGGGACTACAGTCGCGATATTCTAATAATATGATGTGATCTAAAACCTTAAGTTCCAAAAGTTTTTATAGCCAAACCAGTTAGATAACTAGCATTCTTTGAGAACTATTAGGACTAATATTTCTTTGGCTCAATTAGAATATCTCATATGCCTATCTCGTCATTAATTAGTCTCACAGTGAAGCTTAGTGATTGTCTTAGGCCATTCTATAGCAACTTTTTTAATGCATAAAGTTTAATTTATTAACAGAAAGATGAAAAGTCGACGGACGATTTCCGCAAGAAGTTCACGACCACCGAGCAAGATATCAGTATTGCCAACTCTGAAAACCACAGCATGATGGTGCTATGTTTAAAAATCAGTACACTGATGACCACAGTGTATTACATGATGAAGTGGCTGCGGGTGCCCCTGTTGGATCTGTTCATGTACCTCCGCACGCATTTGGGAAATAACTTGTGAATATGACGTTAAATTATCCGTTTTATAAAGTTGGAATAATAAAAAATAAACATAGAAATTGTTGTTTTATAGTATAGGAATTAGATTTTATTGCTAACAGCTACCACTAGCCGGCCGTGCAGCGTGTAATGTGCTGTGCTGGAGTCTTTTCCTTCTACTGTAGGTACTTTACTCTGATTGGTTGGTTCACACACGACCAATCAGAGGCCGATCAGTCGGTCGGCCGACCAATCAGACGGTCGATGACTATAGCAGCTCAATGGCAATGGCTAGGCGACTTAGGGCACCGGTAGGTGGCGACCGCACTGCATTGTGCCAGTTTGTGAACGGGTGTTTACGAAGCGTAGTCTCATACGCTTCGCTGCCACACCGCTTCATGTGCGGACATTTTAGAAAATGTGCATGCACATATTGCTCTCGTCCTACGCGCGTAATACGATACGGTTACGTTACGACGCCGTGTGCGAAGGGGGTAAGTTGTCGATTTGTGGACACCGCCCATAGAAGAAGAAGAAGATGTATACCCAGTACAGCCTGCGTAGAGGCAGAAGAAAACGCCCGCTCACAAACTGCTACAATGCAGTGCAGTCGCCACCTACCAGGGTGAAACGATACGCTTACGTTACGACGCCGTGTGCGAAAGGCCTTAAGTGCGCCAGTTTTGAGTGTAGGAGGATGGTGGGGCGGTTACTCCAGCCATCCCACCTCCAGCAGGAAGTTCCACGGGGTATAGGTACATACCTGCCTAGTGGGCGTGGGCGCGGGCACGCTGCGGCCCGCCTGCTGGCCGCGCAGGTCGGCGCGCTGCCGCGCGGGCGTCATGGCGCCGCGCAGCATGGAGCGCGGCGTGCTCAGCGAGCTCGGCGTGCCGTAGTTCAGCGGGGAACTCATGTCTATGTCTGTACCTGGGAATCATGACACAATGGAAATTTACATTATTCCATTCATCACCATAATAATAATAAATGGGATAATAATATTTATTACCAAAACACATTACAATTTACAGAACGGGCAAAACACCCCACACTAGGCAGTGCTTGTCTAGTGGGGTTTTTTTTAAAGAAATAATAAGAAACAGTTTGATACAGAAAAGAAAGAAAGGATAGATACTTTAAACAGGCAGTGCAGACTAGACTCGAAAAATAAAAATTCCTCTTGTATGATTAGTGGCTAACCAGAGTTGCTCAATCCAACTGAAAGGCAGGCTTAATGAACTCTGCCTAGATGAAAACAACCAGGACAGACTTTTGACATGCCCTCCAAAGCTTGAAGATGGTGAGTATGAAACAACACTAAACAGTCACCCATCTCTGACTGACCTTGCCAAGTGTTGCTTGACTTTCGATTGAATTGTAGCTTGCTATGGGTGTCTAATAAACTTCTAATCCAAAACTTATAATGCATTCTGATCTGATGATTTAGGTTCTGTATGAATACTCATAAATAACTTGGGTAACCAACCAACAAATTAATGCAAAATTTATAGAGATGTTTAGCTAGTTTACAATGGTTTAAGGGTGCGTTTCCTTTGATGCGGAGCTGGGCAGAGCAGCAGCCTGTGATTGGCCAAGAGCGGAGTGAAGATTTCGAGCAGTGATTGGCCAATTCACGTCCGCTCTGATCTGCTCCGCGTGAGTGGAAATGCACCCTAACGCTTTTCTAGGAACATAAGTGGTTTGTAATGCGAGTGTAAGTTCATCATAACTTTCTATAAACTTTACAGGTTCAGATTACAATTAGATTTTAAGCTCATTATCTTCATTATACAGAGATTGAGATCGGTACTTGCCATAATAACGATAATACATACCAACTGGACTGGATGCTAGGGCACGAGCAGGGGAAGTGCCAGGTGCCAGGTCGCCCGGTGTCCTTGGGGACCTCCTCGGAGTGCCGGGGGTCCGGGGAGTGGATCGCGGTGTCCGCGGGGTGCCATCTGAAACAGGAAGAGGACAGAATGATGAGGTTATACGATTTTCTGAACATGTTTAGGTACCTAAGTTTCCTAGTGTCGATACCAACATTGTGATTCTCTTATAACATACACTGACTATCAATAGATATATCGCAAATCTTAGATAAGCCTCTTGTTTGAGGCTGGTGTAAGTACCTTTGGATGGTGTACCGGAAGACTGTTGTGGAGTTTCGGGAACAACAAGTTGTTGTGATGATCGGGTTCTCCTTGTTGGTGTAGGCGCATCTGACGACGCCTGCGACGACGGGCGCTTAGATGGTGTCGACATTTTCACTTTAGACACTTATTATTGAGACAATATTATTTATAAACAAAGTTTGAAACAGTTGCGGCGGCTCCGCAAAGGTTATTTTTGATTAGGCGCGAAATATTGACAGGTGTCAAAAAACCACAGACTAGTGGCAAATCAGCTAAAAAAACTTACGATATAGCCTCTATAGTATATGGATAATCGACTAAATCCTGTACCGGAGTTTTACGATTCGTTTACTCTAGCACTGTCATTAACCATAGACACTAGATTAACTTTTTTCAATCAATTGATCGTTCATTCACCGCTGATGTTTTTACGGTGTTATTTTATGATAATAAATAAATAAAATTAATTATCGCGAATTATAGGGCATTGTGATGTACAGAATTATTTAGTATTAGTGCAATAAATATATTGGAATCCATGTTATTGGCTAAAATATTGATTGCCCTCATAAAAGCTGACTTGTGCTATCTACCTGCATCGTAGGAAAATATATTTTCGTTCGTGAATAATTTATCTTTGTTGGGACGATTAACGTTAGAAATGGACAATGTAATTGTGTACTTATAAATGCGTAGTACGGATGTTTACTTGTGATTCAGCGGTTCCTGCAGAATGACTGAAGATATTTTGGTAAGTGTTGGGTAGGTAATAATGATGAATCACTATCTCCACACGCATTGTAGCAGTCCTGGATATTATAAACAAGGTTTATTTTCCATCCAGTCACTGCTTCCCATCGCATTTTTATACTAAAATTGTATTTGTAGCAATTAGTGGTCATAGAAATAGTTAACTTTTTCTATTCTGCATATAGGGTAGTCTAAACTGTTTCATCTTATGTTTAGAGTTTGGAATCGTTTGACTAGTTACAATATCTCCTGGGCGCCTGGGCATCAAAAGGTAAGGTAATTATGGTGCTTTTATTGTCTTTCTTGTGATTCAGACAAATGTATGTTTATAAAAGTTAGTGGGTACCTTTTTAACTAAATTATCTTTGTTAACTGGATATAATCTTAGCTTAAAATTGTGACTGAAATCCACATAATTAAATGTCTTGACCTATTACTTACAACAGCAAGAGCTTAGCTAAATCTTATATTGCAAGTTCAGCCTCTTCAATAATTTGTTGTTGCAGTGCTGCAGTCTTACCCCCAAATTCATAGAGATTTTAGCCAGTTTACAATAGTTTTTAAAAGCATTTTTAGGAACAAATGTGATTTGTAATTCCACTGCAAGTCGATCATAACGTTCTATGAATTTGGGGATTTTTATTTCTTAGTTTTAACTATATTCTTGAGTGTCACACTATGGGTTTGATTATACAAACGAACTGTTAACACAAAGTGTACACAGATAAATATATGCTAGTTTTTATACTAAGCACTAGCTACTTTTTTGTTTTAAGCTATGTTTGTCACTTAATAATCTGCAAATTAACCCTTTTGTGACTTGTTTGTTCACATCTACCCATCATTCTAATATGCATACAAAGGGAAAACAGAAAGAGGCATTTTTTTTCTTTTATAAAATTAAAACTGAGCTTTGGAGAAAAGTTGAACAACAATAGATGTTATATACTAACCCTACAACACCTTTAGGTTCCTATAACACAGAGTTGCAAAAAAACAGGAAATTTTAAATGAAAACTGTTTAAAACGTGTTTAAATAATTGTTTAAAACATTGATTTAAAACAGAAGGAATAAATCACTGTGTTTAAAACATGTTTCAATTGTTTAAAACATGTTTAAACATGGTGTTTAAAACAAGATGATTTTTTCGTAACAAACCTGTTACCTATAACATCTTTCTGTTATACCATGTATACCTGGTAATCTCGTCATAGTCATTCCTACAAGCTACCATACAATAACAGTGTGTTGCTCTTCAATTAACTTAAGTGGAGGTCATTGATTATCAGGATATTGACTTATGCTGCCTATGTAAATAATGTAAAGTAATAATAGACACCTAGATACCACAGTCTCACTTTTATGCAGTGGCTTTCTTCATCTGGGAAGCAGGACCCTTAAATCTCTTTACTAAATATAAAAAAAAACACAAAATTTGTCTGTGTTACTGGATCAATTTATGTTAAAAATAATGTAGAAGTAGAAGTTATTTGTTAGGAATATTCTCTGTAATCTTAGCAACTATTGTACCTATATTGAAGATGATTGCTTATCCGTGGGTAATATTTTTCCAGATTCAGTAGAAGTTGAGCTCCATATTTGAGATGTCAAGTTATGTGAATGTCAAGTTAAATAAAAAATACGAAATTTCTTAGACCTAATCCACCACTATCAGTGGATAACTTGTAGAATGTATTTATTTGTCTTGTAAAATGATGGTCTCTTAATTTTATTTCTTCTTAAATAACTATTAACGAGGATAATTGGTGGTACAGTACCTAATACCCCTCCAATATCCTGGTTAACTAACACCACCTTTTGTTTAGAATTTAGATTCGATTTAAAAGTTCTTTGTTTGCTCTAAATTGTACAAGTGTTGTGAAGCATCGAATGTTAATGATAGAAAACTATTGATTTCTGTTACTTCAGTGGGGAGTACTTCCCGTAATCTCAAGTAAGGTAATCCTCGTGCTGGGGTCGCCGCGCCGCGCACCGCATGCGCCTCGCGCTGCTCGCTCCCCTCGACTGTGCTCCGCAATTATACCAACATAACTATACTCTACATCTATCTACTACGTTCATATAGCTATCTATATTATCACACTAGCGCCCTTGCAGGGTATATTGTACTCATATCTGCAGGTACAGTTACAGTAGGTATTCCTTTGTTTCATCGAATTTTTCCGATTTTAGCAGCTGCTAACGACATTACCTATTTTTGTACATTGTAGGTATGTTTCAAGCGTTTTTGCCGGTCCATTTTCTTTGTGTTGACAACCAATTTGCGCATCATTGAACAGATACAAATTTAGCCGAAAGACGCAGCAAAAGCTCATAAGTGAAATTTCGACTCACTATCAAGTTAAATTTGGTCTGAGTTGGAGAGAAAGAGTACCTAATAAAATCACTGCGCAGATTTTGCATAACTTTCATCCATAACATCTTAGTTCACACCTATGTTAAATTGGTTGCGTGACTTCCGATTTGGCTCCACATGTTTCCATCTACAGGCCAGATTTGTCAAGTTTTTGCAGCTAGAGTGCCAAAAAAACTCCAACTATGCACGGTCCCGTCCCAAACTCAGCAACATAAAAACAAAAAGATAATTTCCGTAGACCCTTACAGAAACGGAACTCGCAACCTCCCGATACAGTGCGCCGAGCGGCAACTAGTCAAAATTGGAAATCATTATCGCCCAAATATTTATGTGGTCCTCACTGAGGAAGCACTTATCGATGTAATCAGCTAGTCGCATTCGTTTCCGAGTAATTCTATTCATATTGAAAGGGTTGATTTCATAATCTTGCTGTGTCGTCACGGTGAGTCACGTGCACCAAACGTTGTGAAACCAATTTTTCGTCGCCCTAGAACCGAAAGCGGGAACGGGAAAATACCTTATATCTTGTTTTTATACCTAGCATCGAAGATTTCTAATGTCATTCGACTAAGCCGAGCATTCTGAATAAGTATGTACTTATAAATACAAGCCTCATTTCACTCACATCCGAAATACCAAGAATCTAAAACTCAAATAAGACGTTAGACTCCCAATCATATTTACATTGAGAACTCTCTTATTCTTTAGGTGGAAATACCTTCTATTATTCTACTTTAGTGTTCGGCTATGTTGTATTCCAGCTTGTCCGTCGGTAATGACCTACAAAGACCCATCTAGGCATAAAATGACGTTCAACAATTTGGATTTTATAGCCATATTTTGGAAGGTTTTATAATCTCAATTGTTCTTTTCTCAAAACAGTAATTGTTGAATTTCATTTCGAGTGATTCAGACCTGACAATGGCGTGGGAGACAATGCGATGCAAATTGTTAATGTTCATTTGTTAAAATGTTCAATGAGACCCGCACTTGGTCGGATTTGTGAGCGACCCACAACTGGTCCGCCATTCAGGTAGATTTCTCTAGCTGTGATCAACGATGCTCAAACTTTTAATAAAATTACTGTTTTAATTGCATGGTTACTAGTAATTGTATTCTAAAATTGTTACTAGTCACGCACACGTCTTCACGATGAAATGAAAACGAAACTGCCTAACTGTTTACCTGTCTCTTATATTTTAACACTAGCTGTTGCCCGCGACTTCGTCCGCGCATTTGTCCCACGGGAACATACTATCGGGATAAAAAGTAGCCTATGTGCTATTCCAGACTATAATCTATCTCTGTGCCATATTGCATCCAGATCCGTTCAGCCGTTCTGGCGTGATTGAGTAATAAACATCCGTCCATCCATCCATCTCAACTTTCACATTTATAATAGTGGGATTGTTCACAGCATACATTTAGCTTCACTTGTTTATACCACAAATCGGTCGTGTGGCTAAATGTAGATGCCTACTCCCGAGAAGAACAAATGTCCTGATGCAGACAAAGATCTTAGGCCAATATTTATTTGAGGGGAAGACGAAGCGAATAATGAATTTCCCGATTTCTAAACAACTGCCGATTAGGTTCATTTTATAGTGGTGTTGAGTACCACTGTCCCCCACTATTAGGAAGGGCGAGCGCTGGGTGCGGCGGTGTCGATACATGCCCGACCTGCGCAAACCCATTGTTCTTAATGTGCCCACAGAAAAAACACATCAGCTTTACTTTTTCCCATTGAAAATGCACAAAGCGCGTTACCTGCTCTGTCAATGCACGAAACTAGAGAAATGTGCGTGTTCTATTACTTTGTGCACGTTTTATTTCCTGCACCTGCTGGGATTTCAGTTGCCACTATAAAGTTACGTAGTTTTTACATATAACTCATTGCACTTCATAATTATTTTAATGGTGTTTCTTTGGTTAATGAATGGTACCTATGTAACAACGTTTTACAGGTAGATAATCGTAGGTTTTACAATTTACGATGTTATCTCTGCAGTGACCACTGTGCAGGCAAGATAAATGCAAATGCACGGGTTTAAGAGGACATTATATCTGATACATTATTCAGATCAAAACTTTAGATTCAGAAATCTTCCATAATCCATACAATGCATCATATTACTTTCGGTCATCGAGTATACTTTCAAAATTGGCTCTTCCATCATCCGCTACGTCATAGCTGGCAAGGGTCCCCAATATCGCAAGGATGTTTGTTGATATCATTGTTAGGTATTTCGTACCTATTACATGAATTCGGTATAAGGTTCACAAGTGAATCTAATGTCTTAAAGCAGGCGTTGTTGACGTCAAAATCCAAAGGCCCTGTTAATAAGTAGCCTACCTGTTTGCTATTCCATCATGAATAACGGAATGGTATCATTCTGAGAACTTCATAAGCTGATTTACACTGGATGTTAAACCAGGGTTAGAAGCGTTCGATATTTCTTTTAATCCTTTGTCGACAGTCTGAATCTTCATCCGATTACTTAAGTTCACATTGATTCTGAAATGCTACATCTAGCTACTAAAATTATAACATTTACAACTTATTGTATTATTTCTACTTCTAGTATTTTAAAAGAGCATTACTGTAAGTATGCATAAACTCAATGTCAAAATTAGCTGAACTTCGTACACTAAATTATTGCAACAATGCACTCGTAATTTAATGTCTACGAAAGTTTTTCTCATCGTACGTAACACAGAACAATGGAGTTTTAATGGTTCCTAGAATACCCAAGTTTTATTCGTAAATCTCAGTGGAGATACGATGACATTTCGTGCGTCCAGATGCCTCGCATGCCTCGCCTGAGCACTTTTGTCATGACATTATGTCTATTCGTTGCCACGTCAACACTGAGTGTACAGGCGCGTCATGCGCCTGATGTAGATGCGGCCATTGAAGATATTGCAGGATTTACCTAATCTGTAATTGTAACTGCAAGACTCACGCCCCGATAGCATTCAATCGGACCTGTATTTTTTTTGTTAGTTCTATCCCGATGATTAGTGATATCCAATTAATAGCCAAATACCAAACTCTAGACGAACAGGGGCTGAGAACGAAATATCAGTAGACTGGAGCCAGTTTACCAAGAGGGTGTTTAGCAGAGAAGGCAGTATTTTTTTTTGGACTAAGCCCGCCACACTCTCCCACGACTGTTACTCCTGTAAGCCAGGATCGACAATGGTGTCCAACGATGACGCCAAGGTTTGACCCTCGACGAGTCCCGGGGAAAAGCTAAGTTGTCTTGGAACCCGCACGAATTTAATCAAAAGTAAGGATAGGAGGAGTTGGAAGAAGATTATCCACTTCACTCCGTAGCAAAGCGGCAGACAAAAATAACACTATAGGCTGGTAGCCAAAGACATAAGACTGTTACAACTGGTGGAAGTCCAGTTGTAGAGAAGGCAGTTGTTTCAACTTTCCTCGCTGCCTCATGATTTATTTTTAGTAAGCAAAATATTCAATGTTATGATTTTAATCAAGGCATCGCCAATGCCGAAAACTTAACTGTTAAATCTTTATACTTGGCTGTCATGTCTTTATCTTGCCGCTATTTTATTATTCCGTCCGTGAAAACTCGCCCCTTTCCTTTAGGGTCAAGGGATCCCTTCTATAGTAGATAGTAGATCTATAGTACTTATACTTATCTATGGTTGAGCTTTACATTCTAATCTTGAGGTTATTGTTTCATTTTTCTTAGAGTTAAATCTTCGTTATATAACTCTTTCAGTTTCATATACTACGGCACGTGAACTCCGCTGTTGCCTTCAGTTTGTTTGCAATCTTTTGGTTTTACGTTCTCCTTTTATTCTTTGTACGAACTTTTGGAACCTCGAGTTAATTTCACCATTTGTTAATTCAACTTCAACAACACCGGAAAGTTAGATATTTTTTTGATTCGCTCCAACAATTTACTTGCCCTCTTTCGGAAAATTGGATAACTCTCAGTTCAAGATATCGGAGGGCATTATTACAGCGTTTATACCCGCGGCTTCGCCCTTCACATGAGGGCAACAAGGGAAAGCATCGATTTTCGACACCCTCGATGGGTGCGGGGTGCAGGGCGCGGTGCAGCAAGATGGCTACGGCGGGCGCGGGCCTGCCGGCCGCCTGCCCGACCTGCCTCACGCGCATTCGCCTCCCAAGGTCACGATCCACGAGCCCATGTGTTGCCAGTGCCACCGCTGCGCCTCCCGAAATACAAAATCTCGATAATAGGAAACGATCTGTCCCTTTCTCTTCTATGCGACGTGGGTGTCCCATCCCATTCTAACATCCGCTTGAATTGTCGAATTATGCCATCCGATGATGATGCTAGAAGCGTTTAGGGCTGACATTATTGATGTAATCATTTAAATTAACTATAATGATATTGATACATTTTATCCTGTAGCATAAAAAAGTTTATTCATACGAAGTTCCTATTTAAATAGTTTGAGGTTATGAGTATGTTTAATAATTGGTAGGGAATGGTTATTATATAATTGATTGCATTTATTTTGAATATAATTTCACTGATGTTAACTTGGAAACAAATAATTGACATAGCAAAAAATATTCTGCACAATGTTGCAGTCGCTGGTTCCTCGCCAACCCTAATCATAGCAAACCTCCTTATCTAAATTATGGAAAATTTTGGAATGCGACACATAGATGCTCTCTATCGCACCCTAATCTATTTGTGTTGCCGTCTCTCTCCCCCGCTACCTACAGTACAAGGGGTAGTGGTAGGGAGCGCACAAAACATTTTGGGATGGATTTTTTTCGCAAACTGCACCATATGAAAAGATTCAGTGCAACCATCAGTTGATCGCGGGAGCATCGCTGGGGTGGCCTGGCCGGCTTCCATTTTGTTATTTTATTTATATTCATGTATTTATCAGTTGTTATGTGCCAGTGATAAAGTGATACTTATGTTGGATTGTGATATGCTAGTTGTGTGAATGTAAGTAAAAATAAAATGAATCTGCAAGTTGAAAAGATTTTGTTCGGAAATTAAAAGTTAGTATATGATAGTTATTGTTTAGTTTTGAACTAGCTAAATATTGTTCTACGTTATTCAAGCGGCTATTTAAGCATACCGGAAAATAATATGAGTAAACAAACGTTTTAAGTTTAAATCATTGCTTTATAAGAGCACAAACTTGATATTCTAGGTATATCTATTGTCCGCATCCCACACCAGTCACACAACAAATTAATTACGTTGTATAAATACCACGCACTTATACGAAAATAACTTTGCTTTTGTTTGTTACAGTTCTAATGACGTAACGTGAGCGCCGCACAATGACGTCGTTCGCGAACTTGACGCAGTCGCTGGCGTCGAGCCTGCCGTCCACGTCGACGGCGGCGGCGGGCGCCTCCGGCCACGGCGGCGCCGACCAGGAGGACCCGCTCGCCATGACGCACATCATATGCAACCTCCTCGAGAATATGAGCAAGCCCTCCGGGCTCCAGAGCGCCGCGGCCACGTCCGCCTCGTCCAGCATGGCCTACGACATCTGGGCGCTGCCGTCCTGCAGCTCCCTGCAGAACCCCCTCGGACCCATCAGCCGTGAGTACAACGTCACGTCCAATAACAATAACCAGCACCAGTCCAAAGAAGACAACTCGAGCGGCTCGCCCGGCACCTCCTCCTCCGTGTCCATCACCTGCTTCCGCTGCGAGGAGCGCACGCCCACCACGCGCTGCCTCGAGTGCAACGACCTCTTCTGCCACGAGTGCTGCCACAAAGTCACATCCGATTGCCAGCTGAGGGAGCACACGCTACTCCCCATACACCAAATATCACCGATAGGCGCCAGGCCCAACTCCGTCAACAACGAGAAAGAAGTCATGTACTGCGAAATACACGGGGACCCCGTCAGGTACTGCTGCGAGGCGTGTATCATTTTCATATGTCAGGAATGCACGCTATGGGTCCACAAGGATCATAACTACTCGCCGATTAAAGGTGCCCTTGACATGTGTCGCATCGGGGTCTTTAGAGCGATAGAGGACACGAAGACGGGGACGAAAGCTATTAAAACGGCGATAGATCGCGCCGTAGCTATGTCGAAGGCGTATGAGAAGGAGACTGCCGAGGCGAATATGAAAATTAGAAAGGCGATGCGATGCTACGCCCAGGCTATCGAAGACCGTGAGAAATACTTACTGGATAAAGTGGAAAAGATGCGCCAAGCGAAAATGAACGAACTCACCGACCATATGAATACACTTCGCGGTATACTAGCCGGCTTAGCGCACACCAACGAGACTCTAGTGCGCAGCATGGACTCGGAAGGCATCGAGTTATTCATGGCGAAGGAGAAAGGGAGAGCCCAAGTTGACTATTTCTCTTGCATGTTCAAAAACATGTACGTCACCGAAGAGAGGATCGTGTTCATACCTCCCAACTATGATTTAGTCGATCAACTAAAGAGACAGTGCGACGTGCAGTCCGCGCCGGCGAGCTCGCTACACTCTCTCACCTCAACGTCGACACTGCAATCTCGTCAGTCGTTGTTATCGTTGCAATCCCTGCAATCGCCGCCTTCGTTCCCACATCTGAGTTATAACATGTCTGCAGCTAGCAGCCTGCGATCTCTCCCCGACTACTCTAGCTCGCACACTCGCTCAACCAATTATTACGATCACAGCATTTCGTCCAGCTTAGCCCTAGATTCGAACCCAGCCCGCGGTATTGGCCAAGCGATACCGGGGTATTGGATGTCTGTGACCGTGAGGCCCACACGAAGCCCCGTTCCCGGCGTCCCGATGTTCTCGTTCGCGCGAGAGGGTCAGGACGAGGGACAGGTCTCCAGACCCTGGGGCTTGTGCGTAGATAGAGAAGGCAACATCATAGTAGCCGACAGAAGGAACAATCGCATCCAGATTTTTAACAGTCGAGGAGAGTTCAAGACGATGTTCGGATCGAAAGGAACGGGCCCGGGAGAGTTCGATCTTCCAGCCGGCATCACTACAGACACGTACGGACGAATCATAGTTATCGACAAAGACAACCACAGAGTTCAGATTTTCACTTCATCCGGCAATTACATCCTCAAGTTTGGTTCATTCGGTAAGGAATGCGGCCAGTTCCAATATCCTTGGGACGTCGCCGTGAACACGCTCGGGAACATCGTAGTCACGGACACGCGTAACCATCGCATCCAACTTTTCACTAGCGACGGAACTTACATAACTAAATTCGTGTTCGAGGGCGCGAATCCCGCTAAAATGTTGAAAGGGCCCACGACACCCAGAGGCGTGTGCTTCACAACTTCCGGCAATATAATAGTGTCAGACTTCGAGAACCATCGCCTGCTGATGGTGGACCCGACGCTATCTAAAGTGTTGCACTGCGTCGGTCGCGAGGGCTCGGGCATCGGCGAGCTGAATCGGCCGTCGGGCATCGTGACCGACGACGACGGGCGCATCATCGTGGCCGACTCGAAGAACCACCGCGTGTTGGTGTTCACGTCGGAGCTGCGCATCCTGTGGGCCGTGGACCTGAAGAGCCCGGGGCTGGACGACAAGGACCGGCCCAGCGACGTGGCGCTCACGCCCGAGGGCTTCCTCGTAGTCCTGTTCGAGACGCTGCCCGACACCGCGCGCGACATCACCTCGCACGGCAAGCAATACATCAAAGTATATTAATTTTACTAATATTAAGGTTAACTAAGTTCGTGGACCTAAGGTCCACAGTATTTTATTTTGTTTCGTTTAAGTTGTGATTTATTTGACAATGTGCCAATTTTATTATTAACGTTTGGAAAGATTCGAATCGAGCATAGCTTGCGCGGAGAATGCGTCCCTACTCGTGCCGGGACGGTCTGAACCGTGTTCTCCACGAGTCCTTATGAAGAGTTTTTTCGTTACCAATACTAATTTGATTTTCGTTTCCGTATTGACTAGTCTTTAAGGACCAAACTTGTTTGCAGTGTAGTTTACGACGTAATATAGATGCCGCAATATAAATAGCTGACAATCGTTACATAATATAATGTAGAATAACATGAATTCATAGTCAGAGCACTAATATTAATGTCGATTACTATAATAATACTGTCCGGTCCGATCCCCCCGATCTATCGTAAAATAATCGAATAGGAAAATCGTAAAGATATACTATTATAGAAGATCACAATGTGATGTAAAAGATGTTTTTATGTGAGATAAATTAAAGGATAACTTGAAAAGTATTTTTCCAAAATGTTACATTTTTTGCGTTTTTTAACTTGGTTAATTGATGAATGCAGACGTTGCTATGTATTTTTTATGATAAGTTATTTCGCATAATTATTTAGGTGCATATGATATTTCTATCGTAGTTACGTGTGCGGCTGCGCATCGGCTAGTGTATTGACGTATATTAATTGACTTTTCTCGCTCGATCGCTTCTATCTATTTTATTCGCGACTTAGAACAATGGGGTGTGAATATGGTGTGGTTGAAGCAAAGAAATCAATGCAATAAAAACTTTAAGACTGACTTTAGAAGACTGTCTTAAAGATGTTGGCTTGCGCCGGCGTCGGCGGCGGCGGCTCGCGGTGGTCGCGCGAATTTTACCAAAATTTAGGTATTATTGTTGTAAAACATCGGCAAATATGGTATCATTCGGAATCTAAGCCGATGATCTTATCGTCGTATTTGCTTATATTATGAGACGTGATATTTTAATTTGATACGTAAAATTGAGAAATATTTTTTTTTTATTTCGTGTTTTACTTAAATTGCAAACATTGACTGCCGGCTCGATCGGATTTAGCAATCGTAATGTAATGAATTTGAACTGAGTTGTGTCGACGCGACGTGGCGTTCTATCGAAATGTTTTATTTACTGTTATTATTATTATGCCAGTTTAGTATATTTACATAAATTAATGAATACTAACTGAATTATTATAGTCGCGAGTATACCTCGCGCTCGTGTCGCGGACTCGTCCGTCGTGCTAGTTAATTTATAGATATTCTTCTACCTAAATTAATCATAATTTTTCAATTAATTAATATTATTATCCCCGTGTTTTATACAAGGCAAAATTTTTGTATTAGTTCAAATATTATAGTGAAATATGTAATTCATTTTAAGAATTATAATAAATCGATCTAGATAATAAAAATTTTCAAAGTGTACGTTTTAAGTGAATAGGAGATGAAATACCTACCTACTATGTGTTCAGTCAATATGTGTTCACCTAATATAATGATCTATTTAGATAAATGCGTTACATTTAAGTTTAGTTGCATGCGTGTATGGAACGTTGAGTGAGTTGCCTCTTCCGATGACTATATCTAGATTTAAAGTATACACTTGTGCGTCCCGTCTTGGCTTTCACTCAATAACTTCACGATTACACTGTACGATTATAAAACAACAAGTTTCAAAAAGCAGAGCAGTCTACCTAATTTTAGTCCGTACTATTTCTTAATATCTGTAAGTACTTACCTGTCCCACAGTTTGTCTGAAAACCATGAAACGGGAAGCCAATATACTAGTGTAGGTCACCATCGAAAACAGTGGAGGAAAAATGTTTTTGATTACAGAATAGAAAATTCTTTGAGAGCAGACAGCTCGGAATTAGACGATGGCACTTATTCAGTTGGCTACAAATCACGGCAAAACTACATTTAACGCGATTCAAAATATCTTATCATAATATCTTGCTCCATTAGGGACATGAGAAATGGCAATATAGCACCATACAAACACAATTAGCGTCATTGCTACAAGAATTGAACATCTATTCCTCCACTGTGACTTTGATGTGCGTGTTCATAATAACAACATAAATATACTTACAATAAATTCAAGTAAACTAAGCTTATACTTAATAGATAGCAGTTTTTCGAGATAAACTACGTTTGCACTATAGCATAACAATGCAACAGTTTCCATGGCAAGATGATTTGCTCTATAGACTAGCAGTCAGTTTTGGAACCTCTTGTAACGTATATTGTAGGCGTGTATTGATATTTGTATACTGTAGCAATAACATCGTGATTCCTACGAACTATATTTGAGCTATGAAAACTTCTATACCCCATCGCTAGTAAACTCGTGTATATTGCGTAATCTACGCCTAAAACTTTACCCGATATAATAAAGCATAATAACACTACTCTGTAAGTTACATTACGGTTAGAAATACATTTTTCACGTTTGTACTTAGGTTATATTAGAATAAGTCACTGGAGTATGCATTGTGTATTCCTATAGAATAAAATACTGCCCTTCAAACAAAAATTTTCGAATGGAGTGAACAATAGACGTAGAATAGGCACTGATTTATTTATAGATACAATTGACTGGATTATGAGTCTGAATTTAATTACTTAAGATCGGAAAATTATTGTTTGGAGTATATTCTAGACTAGCGAACGTATGACGGGAATAGAGTGGGCGAACTAAGCGTGTGTGTGTTCCATTGGAACGATGTGACGAATTCTACGGTTTTCATCGGAGCTTGTAAGAACTACAATTCCGGAACTTTCCATCGCATCGATTTTGATGCACCAAATAATATAATTATCAATATTATTAAATAATTTCATATTCGATTCACGAATTCATACGAATATGAAGACATGTATTTGATGACGCCAAAAGTTCTGATGTGAGCCGTATCAGATGGCGCGTTCGTAATGTAGGGTGTACGTGCGGTGTTTTGCGTCTTCACGGTGGTGATCAATTCCGCGTATGATTTATAATAAAATATTTATCTTTTCCAGTAAATAAGTAATGGAATTATGTAACGTTTACTTTTTGTTCAGTGCCATTATTAAAGTATTACGTTATTTTTAAAATAATGTGTTGCATGAAATGCATTTTTTATCATTATTATACTTTCAAAATTATTTTTCTTGATACAGTTTACAATACGTTCTGTTATTAGCCAACAACGAATCTCATAATGATAGTGAAACAGTGAGTCCTTGTCGTTTGAAACAAACTGCAAATGGATTTGCCAAGCTGAATCCTGCCATCCCGCGTCTGGCGCGTTCTTAGAATTAAGCCAGTTGGTCTTATAATTTAACATTTAAATTGACTTAGTAAAGTTCTGTCTCTGTGCTCTTTACGGAAACCTAATTGTCTAATCGAAGCTTTGATGAAGTGTAGGATATTACGAATGTCAACCTTCGCTGTGCTAGCTTGAATGAAGTTAACTTTGATTAAAATTGTAAATTCTATCATTTCATCGGAGCCGAGCCGTTGCGACAACGAGACCAGAGGTCCTCATTGTATACCTGAGCTGAAAGCTGCTGAAGCATTACTTAATTTGTGTAACTGCATTTAACAATTGTATGAGTTGGTTATGTTTTAATTTTAAAATTGTTTTGTTGCTCGTATATTTTGTGACTATTTCGAAAGCTTATTTTGTTATAATGAAAATGGATGTCCAGCTTCAAAAGTGCCTCCAACTAAAGCCCAGTCACGCTATCCTTCTGCACACCTGCGCGTCATGTCTAACATTATTCGTAAACACTCCAAGAAGTATAGAACTAACAAACTTTAGAAATAGTCGCAAAATCAATTAATGTATTCACTCGGTCGTAAAGCGATTCGTACTTTGTGAACGCTGCTAGCTACTAGCAGTAAAATCGTGGTTTTGTGATAGGTACAATAAAATTGAGTACTAATAAAAATATTGGAATCTGAAATGATAATTTTGTACAAGTTTTTTAATGTGTAACAGACATACGGAACATTCAGCAGTTAATTGGAGATACGTCACCTGTGGTGAGCTCGTGTGGGCGAAATGAGACGCAACACGCCAACTGCATAATAATTATACAATTATGAGATTTTTAGCGATTGTATTGAGCCATTCTCGTGCTATTTTTATAATTGTAACTAGGAGCTTGTGTTGTGTTAGTCTTAGCGTATTTGTCTACATTCGTCTACCCTTCGCCAGTCGGCGTCTCTCGACGTTCTTCTATTATTTTTGTCATCCCAGCAAAGGGTGGATGAATGCAATCGTCGTCAATATCAATGTGTATCAGATAAGTAGTATTTTTATACGCGTAGATCGCGGGTCGCGGCGCGCCCGGCCCGGGTGCCCGCCGGGCCCGGCGCACGCGCCCGCGACGCGCATAGTTGTGTTCAAAGTTATAACCGCATCTACCTCACTCGTAATGCATTCAAGACTGATTGGATTTAATGTAACGGTGGTCAGATCACCGCTTTAGAAGCCTGTTGTCTACTATTATGATATTACTGTAGTGTCTACTGTAGTGTAGATCGTTCGTAATATTCTGAGCGTCCCGGCCTTGTGTCACTTGTTTTGTTGCAACGCGTAACTGACAGCGACGTGTAGTAGATATAATAGCTTCCAAATTGTCGTGTGCGAGTGGACAACAGTCTTTTCCTTTTATATCTATATCTTACGTTACTCTTCTGTAATGATGTTGAAAGAAGACTGAAATTTTATAAAATGTTCCTATATTTTAATTTAGAATAATTTACTTACTGCCTACCATATTTTCGTTTACATTATTTTTTACCACTTCGGTAAATCATTACTTTGATTCTTGTAATCTTATCAATTTATGTACGACGCTATATAAAGTCAAATTTTTGAAATTTTTAAATGAATTTTGTATGAGAAATTAATCAAGTGATTGATAGAAAATGGTGTTTCATTTACATCTCCTACTTCTATACCTATGGTTACATAATCATCATGTTCAATGAGCTACAGCGCCTCTGCATAGTGGGTATATTCATAATAGGAACTTCATAGCTCACAACTCGTAACCACAGTGTTTTAAATTTAATTATCATCACGCATGCGCATAGGCCGATGACATTGTCAGCTTGCGACAAGCAGTGCCAGACAAAAATAACTATTTTATAATCTAAGCTTTTACAATTGAATCATTGGATTGTGGTGTATTTCTTTTGTAAAGAAATCAAACCTTTATATAAGACATACAAACTAAATAAGTAGGTGCTATTACAAGCCTTGGCCGGGGTATGGGTCATCAGATCAGTACCGTGTTCTCGGGGCTGGGGAGGTTCTTCGAGTACCCGGTGAAGAGGAAGCCCATTTGCTTCTACAGGCAGGAGGATTTCACTGCCACAGGTGAACAAAACATTATCCGATGTAGATAGATGCCCCATCTACAATGTTATCTAGTGGCTGCACCGGCGACAACAGTGATCAAACAGCTATAAACATGTGGCCCCAAGACATAAGCGAACTTACCGGTTCGAACCCGGCCTTACTTGCTTTTCCCATCACAAACACTAGGGTAAAGTCATACCCACAAATTTATAGAAAGTCATACCAACTGTATGGTCCCGAACTAAGCAACTCTTGTATTATGACTACCGTACCGACCGACTGGGGGCGATCCCTGTGTCACCCAAACTAGTGACACTTACCAAAATTTGCCTCTGGCGGGAATCAAACCTGAAAGCACCCGACGCAGTGAGCCGAGCGGACTACGCTTGAATCACTGCACCAAAGCGGTCGCCATTGAGTTGATTTTCATAATTTCAGTAATTTTTGCTTCTATTCAACTTCAGTTTTCATGTTTTTTTCTGAAGCAATGCGTAGATTTGTCTGACAGGTGAGCCTAACAGGAAGGCAATCGAAGTGCAGACGACTGCTATGACAGATTACGACAAGTTAGTCGACTTGTTTTACAAGAGATTGGCTGACCAGCGCCAGTACAATCAAGTAAGCAACTTCTAGTTCCATTTAACACGATATATCTCTATAATCTGCATTGGAAGGAACTGGGTTAGTTTATCAGCTGTTTATCTTCGCACGCAAGTCGTTAAACACGAGAGGTACAAACACATCAGCTTCGCCCATGTCGGTGAAGCTTTATCCGATTTTTCTTTCTCTACTACTTACCAATTTATAAAATTTTAATAGAATGACTAAGACAGTCATATATACCTTCAGGAAGAAATTACCTTGGAAACCACGTAATCCGTACGTACGTTGTTTAGAGGAAATAAGCGGACAAATACACAGACATAGCGATTAATAGAGGAGACGTAGGAGTGCTTAACTGTACACGTAAACCTAACAACAACAAAACTTAGAGAAGTTGCTTTCTACATGTGATTCTACCGTGTAAATCGCAGCAAGCTCACTTTAGTAGGAGGAGGGAAACTTCTGCAAGATTTGTTGCTTGTTTAAACTTCGCTGTAGGAGGAATTGCTTCTTCTTATTCTACGGGCAGTGTCCACAAATCGCCGACTAGGTGCACTTGTTTTGTGTGAGAGGAATTGCTTGCGGAAGTCATTATCGATAGCGGAAATCAGCTAGGCTATTCTGTAACGAGAAACTCACTTCGCACGCTTGAATTTGCAGGTGATATATCAAATTTTGTATTGAAATTTGACATTTTACTAGAAAATTCACACGTGCGAAGTGAGTATGACGTTACAGAATAGCCTAGTTGCTTCTGCAATTTTTGTTGTTAGTCTAAACGTAGCTTAACATTCCCTTAGGAGATGAAAGAGAAGGACCGCAGGTGGAGTATGCAGAAGGTGGTGAAGCGGTTCCCCGGCTGGAACGAGGTGACCATCGCCAACCTGCACAGCCTCTTCCTGCTGTTCGACAACCAGTCCAATGGCATGCTCGGCTTCGACGACTTGTTAGTGTAACGTTGAATCAATTTGCAAAAACTGACGATCGATTGTATGATCGTAATATCCCACAAGAGAAAATAATAATTAAAAAAATATTAACTGTAATCAAAATAGACACCGCGGGTACTAAGTGTGAAATGATCACTATTGCATTAATGATTTTGAAGACGCAGCGTAGGTAGACCCTCGTGGACCGACGACCTGTTAAAGGTCGCGGGAAACCGCTGGATGCGAGCGCTCGACCGGTCATTGTGCAAAAACCTTGGGGAGGCCTATGTCCAGCTTTGCACGTGCTTCAGCTGTAAAGATGATGATAATGAATAATACCTAGTAGATTTTGATGACGTTTTATGACGTTGATTGTAGAATATACCTTGAAATCCCCAAAGAATAGGCAGGTGGACATATTTCCTGAATAATGAATATGTAATAATTATTCAGCGGAGCAGTGTTAGAGAGCTTGGGCGATGAGAGCGCGATGGAGACTCGCAAGGATAAATTCATGGCCGCAGATACTGACAACGACGGCTGGATCACTTATGACGAGTTCTTGTCGGTGGGTAATAATAATACAATATAGGTAACCAGTAGGTTAATGCCAGATAAAAATTAAGAAGTGGATTTATTTATTTTATTTATTTATTTATTGAACACAAAACAGATTACAATCATACAATGATCCAAATAATGGCGACTGAAGGAGCTTATACTATAATCGTAATCCAAAAACTTGTGTTTTACAAAGCGTTATGATTATTTGTACGAGTAAGTAAGGTAGTAAACAAAGAGAAAAAATATAAAGTATTGTATAATATGACAGTGTACAGTGGCATTCACAAGTCCAGCAGCAGTCCAAATAAGTAAATACAGAACCGTATTTTCATAGGAATAGAAAATGTGTTTAACATGATACTAGACTTGTGAACGCTAACTGTACCTAATTAAAACTAAACTTAAGATAATAAAATAGGTAACAAATTAAGCAGTGAGCGAAGGCAATCGAGTGTGAGTTAAACATTGAGGACATTATGGATTACTTTCTTATAAGTATTCAAATTATTGCCAAATAAATCAACAGAGGGATTATTATCATTGTGCAAGACATTGTATTGCCGACACATACTATATTAATAAAGGTTTCCTACTCGCGAACGTAGAGGGATGCTTCTAATTTCTAAACTGTAAATTCTAAAGACAGTAGGACCCAGGAGTCGTAAGTAATTTATACACAACGGGTTCCTAACTCCTATCACAAAGATGTAGTAGTTAGTACCTTGTGTCAGTAGTAATAGACACTATTAGTCTGTAACCTTTGTGCGTTGATTCATAAAATTGATTGAAATAAGTCAGGCCGCCTACCCAAATCTGCGCCACAGATCACGCTTGCGGCTTGGATATTGGTTTATGGGTCCTAGGCCCTAGGCCTAAAGCTGGCCATGTTCGAGGCTTTCAGTACCAAGTAGAACGAAAAGGTGTTATGATTGATTTCAGTTGATATACAACTACAATCCCCAAGACGGCACCGTCCACCTGATGGGGCTCGCGAGCCTGTGCAACGACGTCGCCGAAAACATACAGTTCGTCAGCAATCTCACTGTCGGAGAACAGCTAGAATATGGCTTGTTTTAAATAATAAAAGGTGAAAAACAATAAAAATGTTTTATTTAAGTATACTTCTTAGTAGGTCTATAATAACGACTTCACACATGCGTTAGATATGAATTACAGAAGAAACTCAATTCGCTTGTTTAACGTGATACCATGACATAGCTCCATTGGTGGATCAGGTTTAGATTTGTGCAAAGAGAATTAGTCCATTAAACTTAGGCTAAAAATACCAACTATGTGAGTTAGCAGAGTGGTCGTTGAGGAAGATAGGTATGTTTTTAGTTTTTTCGTAGGTATTGCCCCTTTCCTCATCCTCATATCCTCTATCTAGTGGACGTAGTAATAAAAAGTCAATGGGTGGTCAAGAGCAGCGTATCTTTGCTTGATCCATCAGCCATACGCGGGTTGGTCGTCGTCACTGAGCGAGTCCACGTCGCTGAGCTCCGCGAGGCTGGGGTCGCACGCGAGGCAGCGCGCGCCCGCCTCGCGCCAGCACTCGCCGCAGTACACGAACGGGCATTTAGGCACGCGACACGAATGCCACCGCCACTCTGACACTACACGTAGATAATTAAAAAAATTACAAAATTACAAAATATTAACTCTCAATTTCAACAACTCATGCATTCTCGGTGGTGAAAGAAAACTGCATAAATCTATGTCCACTTATACGGTTCCGAAGGATATGCGCGAAGCCGCCAACCATTGAATGCCATCTACTTCATAGGTCGCTACCTAGTTCTCATTGTGGGAAATACTTCTTCTTATCGTATGTTTAGTGGCCATGGACCAATTACTAAGGGGACTGGCCCTAAGCAACTCGGCTGAGTGGTCGGCGTAGTACTAACATCGACATAAAACGAAGCAAGTAGTTCAACTATTTACCGGTAGATAGAACAATGAAAATGAAAAAACAATGACCACGTTTTTTTTCATACATATATCTAATAAGGGCACCTCTTTCTTTAGTCTTTACTCTGTGTTAGTGGCCAACCTAGTTTCAGAGTTGTTCAATAGCCCGAAGGCCTCTGACAAGACTTAACGACTGCTGCCTAGATGACAACAACCGGGACTGACTTTTTACGTGCCCTCCGTGTAAACTAGCTGTAACATACTCGTCTCGATCCTGGGCTGTGTCTCGCCACAGATGAGGCAGGTCATCCTGGCAGCAGGCAGAACCTGTAGCCAGCCCAGCACTTGCGGGAACTTCATTCTCAGACTGAGCAGGTTCTCCGCCGATAGATAATGGGCACGAACTGCTTGAACCGCTTTCCTGTTATAAATAATCATTATCCGGTATCAGATTACCCCAAATCATTTTGGTTTGGAGTCAATGACTAAGACTATTCTCTGAAGGATGATCATGAGCTGGAAAACGTAGTGAGGGATGGTCCTCCACTGGGACTGATGACATTACACTGACTGATGTATGCGATTGACGAAGAACTGTGACCTATGAAAGTTCTTAATTGTGGAGGCAGATCTAGCAGTAGACCTCTTTTGGTTGATGCATTTGTTTGAAGAAATGTTCCCTTACCTGCGCAAAGTCCTCTCCATTTTCATCCTCTTCTTCAAGATGTCGTTGTACAAATGCAATATGCGCTGCTTTTCACGACACGGGTAAAAGTAACTGCAGATCAGTCTAAAAAGAAAGGCAATAAAACAAATGTTCCTAGTTAAAACTTAGTTATACAGAATCAGCTATGCATATACTACTATATTCACTCAGATAGGCGTTGGTGTTGAAGGTTCTGCTACATTATAGCATCATCATCTACAGCAGGCCAGGCATCTTCCTAAGAGCAAATGGGCCCATACCCTGGGCGATTCACTCTTAGACCAAAATTATTGTCTCTATTTGCCTAGGGTACAGAACACGCCATGTCATTCGATGATAATGGAAAGATAGTAGCTAAGACATCAAAGCGTCATACTTTCTAGCGGTGACGTGTCTAAACTAGTTAATTACCTAATTAAATTCTGAAAGACTAGTCCCTTACCTCCTCAATCTCAGCGTATAAGGATTAATATACAACAGCATCAGTATCCAGAGGTATCCACCATAGATCTTCAAGAAGAACACTGCCGGCATGGCTCGAGGTTTTGGCAGACATCCTTTATTAGTGACCACACGATGAGCCGAAGGTTGTGTATTGAGACCGTCCAACAGCTTGCGTAGCAACGTTGCTAGCATGCCGGTACCTTCTACCTGAAGCGGAGTTCTTATTAACTGGGTTAGTTCATTGGATCGTTTTGTGAGGTAAATATATCTCCGTGTAACTAGATTGGTGGCTAAAAAAGGCTTAAATTGTAATGTAATGTAACGTCACGACTTTTATCCCCATTCGGGGGTAGTCAGAGGCTTGAGTGGCCATACACCACCACATTGTGGAGGTATTAACCAACTCAAAGCCCACGTTTCACCAGATAGTCAGAACCCAACGTGACAGGTGGTGAACCTTGTCGCCGTGTATACAGGAACTGACTATTACCTAATCCCGAGGGATAGGTAGGTTTCCTCACGATAAAGGCTTAAATTCATCCTAGTTTTATTTTATAACACTGATCAATCGGGTTCTTATGGAATTGGAGTAAGTAACCGCTAACGTTAACCTACATATAAATTATAATGTTCTGTATAAACCTATGTCGTACAAACGATGTAAAATATAGTCTGAACGCAACCGCTGTACCGCGACTTAGGTATGCGCGGGGAGGACTCGGGGAGGTGGGGAGTAGGAAAACGCCACCGTCTCGCCGCTTGCGTACCTAAGGCGCGGTACAGCGGTTGCGGTCAGACTTTAATCCAATGGTAGTCAGTCGGTCAGACAGTCGGCATACCTACGACGACAAACCCGAGCTATTAGCTTTGCAAAGCGGCTTCAAATCCGTTTTTATCAGTGGAGTGAAGTACGGTATTGTAAAACGATATCTGAAGTTAGCTCACTTCAATATCCACGCGATCAGCTGCTTGCGTGACCTCTGTCTCGGCGTACTGCCTCACCACATCCAACGCTTCAAAGAACAGCCTGTCCAACATGACAAACGTGGTCGCGGTCACCACCTCGAGCATCACCTTCAGCATCTGCGTCACCAGCTTGCTCCGCTCCGGAGGCTTGTAGCTTACGGAGTGGATGTCTATGTACTTCATTCTTTCCACCTTGGAAGAATAACACAACAGAGTAGCTAGTAATGTAGACAAGGGTTTTGAAAGACGGTCTGCACCCCGACCGCGAGTCCAAATCCAAACCACCAAATCGCTGTTTTCCATACGGCATACGGTTCTATGAAAACGCATTTCGATTGCAATAAGGCACGAACGTTGCACACTGGATGCAGACGATCTGTCGACATCGGAGACGGTCTGCTTGCTACGAGACGTGATGTAAGGTACTTCGTTGCTTTTGGATATCCTTGGTCGTGTCTCTTCGCTCGTGTGCCAATTACTACAGTAGCGTCATTTTACGATGGCCGGTTTGACATGTGGGGGGGGGAAGAAAATGAACCTTATTATAACGGAATAACACTGGCCGTTTTAAAAAATAAGAATGTCGAAAAATGAATGCGAAAATGAATTTTATTCCGTTATAATAAGGTTCATCCTTTCCCCTCCCACATGTCAAACCGGCCATCATAACGTGCCGCAGGTATAAGTGCTATCAAAAGTAAAAGGTCCTATATATTCTACAGACGTGACGGAGACTGGCTGTGAATGAGCCGCAGCCCGGAAGCACATGGCTTTACGCCATCTCTGTACCTTGAAATCGCTTTAGATAATGAATATTTTCTAATTACCATGAATTAAACTCCACTTTACTTACCTTCTTCATCGGCAACAGGGTAAACTTCCCCTTCCGGTGTCGCCTCCCGTCCAGCTCCTTGAAATACCCAGTGACGTACACGTTATCGTATCCAATGCTGGTCAAGTACATATCGTGGTAGGTGACCGCGGCCACCACGATGCGTAGGAACAGACACGCCATGCACACGTTCAGGACGACCAGTCCCGCTCGCATTATTATCGTCTTTTCTTCGAATGCGTGCATTACCCGCTCGCCTGTCTCTCTTGCGTCCTATAAAAAGTTCTTACCTTCTTATGGTTCTACTGCTATTTCTGGAGAATGCTCAATGTATGATACCTGAATCTTAAACAGTTGCCGTTCGTTATAAACTTTGTATTGTAGCTTCAACTCTTCGACGTCATTAAGCTGTTGTCTGGCATTTTTTAAGGCAGCAAATGCTTTGCCTAGTCCAGGATCAAGCTGTAAGGAAGTTTTTATTAAAGTTCTCAAAACTCTTCTGATAAAATGGTAGATAAGCTCTGGTTGATTGGTGGCTGCAACCTTGAAATCTTTTCATATTACTAAATCCAATGTTTCGATATTTTTATATCTACATTTCCAGCATCACCAGTCAGCAGTTGATACTAATGAGATGAGAGATGATGAGATTAGAAGCGGCCTTGAGCCTTGAGGCCTTGTAAAATAGGGAGACTTTGCCGGGTAACTGTACTTCTGTAAGACAGAATAAAGTTATGGATCTCCAATAAAGACTCAAAAGAACAAGACTCAAACCCCTTGACCAAATCCAGGAAATCGCTAAAATTTCGTTGACAACATGAGTTGTTAGTTCGAGCAGAACCGAAGCACCTCAACTAATTGATTCGGTCCTGCTATGTAACTATCAACATCCTCACCTGTTTTCCACCATCACAACCGCCATCTCCTCTGAAATCCTTCATAAAACCACAAACATTGTTAAGTTTGAGTGGCCAGCAGAGCATCCACGCGGCGTATCCCGGCACACCGTCGTAGCACGTTTGGTAAGCCGTCGAGAATGCACGCGCGCAACTAGCGACCGCTTCCGACAGTTGGTGCTCACATCTGTATTCTATTTTTTTGGCGAATGTTCTCTGGTAGGCGATTTGTTTGACATCAATTGTTTGGGGACTAGAAATAGGGACAAAAATATACCTAGTATTTTAAATGCGTGGTTTAAATTATGATTGAAATGATGTTTAGTTGCACTTGACCATGAAATTATTTCAGTTTATGCTGCAACGACTATGTTAGAACACATATAAAATATTGAATTTTTTTATACTTGTAGATATTTCTTCTTTTCTAATTTGACTGTCTCTGACTGGTCAATCAATGCACAAAGCTTTTGCCCGTGCTTCACGCCATAAACAGACCGAACTCCTAACGGCCTAACGCCAATAAAATAATAATCCCTGTCATGCAAAAGCTGCGATGACGTTTTTGCGTCCTAAACTCCCCCGTAACATAGTAAGCGAACGAAGTTATCAAGATGTTATGCATACAAACTTGGTGCTGTCGTAAGTGTCGCTTGAAAGTAAGTGTCACTAACTAGAACTTGGCCTCGATCTCATCCGAGCGTCGGACGGCATACAGCGTGTCGTCTAAATAGTCGATCTCTTTCCGTTTCTGTTTTATCTCCTCTTCACCTTCAATCTCGTATTCTATTGGAGCTGCTATATCACTCACAGATCTAGAACATGAATAAGTAGGTATATCCAAATTCTCAAGTACTTATCTAGACTATATCAGAATCAATATCAATCATCAGCATAGTAAACAGCATGCAACCACGCTAGGACTACTATCTCGAAGCCAACTTTAACCGAAACGAAACGGCTTTAAAGGCCATTCTTCGTCTAACCGTTATCCGTGGGACCTCGGTGTAAAAGAAAAATTTTGACATCGAGGTCCCAGGGAAAACGGTCAGACGAAGAATGGCACTTGAACGGTTCAAGCATTCTGCGTAATATACATTTTAGAAAGACTCGGAGTGCTTCATATATCGTATTCTTAAGTCTCCCTACGTGATAAATAATCTCTTAACCTTAGTGCATCCTTGAGTCGATCCAGCTCGCTCGTGAGCCCGAGCGCGGTGTTTCTGATCGGTTTTGCGATGACGGCATAGCGCTCCTTCGACAGGTTGTACGCTAGCTGAGTGCTGCACGCGAAAACACGCACTACCTCCTTTGCGTTTAAGCCCATATTAGTAATGGGCCCTGGATAAGTTCACACAAGTATAGTTAAAAAATAATTGCAATATAGTTTCTAACATAGATTTAATTTTGGTTTCCGTGAGGACGCTCGCAACTAGATGGAGCCTGCGCTCTAGTAAAATGCGGCAACGCGCGCGCAAATCTTTCACAAATCTATGGTTACTAAATAACGTGGTTACAACTTACCGGCGACGACGTAAGTTAAAATGACTGCTTTGAGTACCCCGCGACCTGCCTTCCCGCAGTACATGGGGAATATAAGCAGAGATATGCATCTTACTTGCGTTGATATCGCGTTGCCTATACCTGTGACACATTATTCTTTTAGGTGAGCTGTTGGTTGCCATAATGCACCATATTATAGCAAGCTACAGGGGCCTCTAGTCTTTTAACCATTGTCCATTGCGTAAGGCCTCTTGACAGTCAGCATGTTGTCGGCCAGAGGACTGCTAAGATTTCCAAACGCCAAGAATTCACGAATTTAATATTAGAGACCTCTCGCGAACAGTGTTCGCACAATGGACAGTTAAGAGATTCGCAGCCCAGCTCACCTGCTCTACATGCACCATGGTGCACACACCCTATTATGCTTATAACACTATCACGAAATATTTAACCCGCACAAAGACATTGCACAAACAAGTCGAGATGTAGTTATCAGACACATTTACATATCACAGGCTGAATAAACAATTTCTCTACTAACCCAGTAGGTACTCACTCACCTATTAAAACACTCAGAATTATCGATAGAACGGGTCCTAAATCATATGGGAAAGGTATTTTCTTCAATAAATAAATGTAGTATGCCTGCCCCAGAGCAAACCCGCCCACGAAACTTGTGGCTCTCAAGTTCTGCCTTCGATTGCACTTTGAGAATAGTCTGCACATGGGCGGACATAATACCCATAAGCACTTTAGTACAACGCAAGATAAACATTTCAATAAGCTCATAATTATTAGGAATATTAATAATTACGCTTTACGGCTATTTGACTGTACATTGTTGTCAATTTTTGTGCTATCTATGACCACAGAACATAAATATGTCTATCTATGACTGTTATCTATGGCTGATGATTACTCCAAACTCCAAGGCTTTGTCAAGTTGCCTCAACTTCGTCGTTGTGAAGGTCGTGTCCCAAAGACTGGCGACTAAATACTTCTACAAAATTGTCTCTTTCCATCGTGCTGATTGATGATCGTACTGATGATTTTGTTGTATCATTGATATTATAAATAAATAAATACTATGTTTCTTCGAGCATTTAAGCCAATACTAATAGAACTTCAGAGTTCTTGTCATAAGCCAAAAACGTACGCTATTATCCAAGCTAATTTTACAAGTTAAAAATACCTGCCGTCTATCTTCGCTTATACATTATTTTCTATTGTAAATACTCGACATCCTAATACTAAAATAAAACTGATGGAGAAATGTATAATCAAATTTATTATCGATCATCGTTTAGTATAATTAGTCTTATAAAATTCAATACGTCTTGTAAAGAGAACTTAGATGGTATTTACTGAGATGTGTTAAAATGCCTTAAGCAATCAACAGCAGCATTTTAAATGCCAAATTTACAAGAATAAATTAACCAATTACTAATCCCGCGACTTGGTCCCAATTACGACACAAACTGTGCAACTTTGTGAGTCTTTTTTTTTTCTTTTATATAATTTTACATGCGCGTGCGGCTATTGCGGCAAAATTACAGCTCAACAAATGTCGCATAACTGGACAGGGCTGACGTTATCTGTCACTTCACTTCTGTCACTACAACATTTTTTTCTTGGCTAATGGCCTCTTTTTGCTGTCTGCCAATGTGAGCGTAGTGGCGAAGACACGAAGGAGATTTGATTGATTGGTCCAAACATCATTTTTGTTGAGATTCGCCAGTTAATGAGATAATTCGCGAAGTCAGAATGAAACTGACAGAACTGTCAAACGTCAATGTCACCCCACTGCAACGTAGCGCCACCCTGGCCGCCAAAAAATCTGTATTCCCTTCATTATGCCAAATTCGCACTTGCACCCGCGTGCACATAGTGAGGGCGCTTATAAAAAGACTGCTACCAAGTTTATGATTATTGTGCGTAAACCAAAGCCGGTAACACATTACTGTGTCAAGGCGTGTCGCATTACGACATATGACAAGAGTGGGTATCATAATAATTATGGATACGCTATACCCCATACCCCGATACCCCATAATGTGTTTCCAGCTCAAGGGCCATCCATTAATTACGTCACACGAATTTCAGATTTTTAGACCCCCTCCCCCCTTGTCACAGCTGGTCACATTTGCAAGACTCCCCCCTAATTTTCAGAAAAATTCGGTTACAGTTCAAATTCCGGTTTTGATACTTGGATATATTAGATTTTTAAATGTGACGTCACTTAACTTAGGACCCCTCCCCCCTTGCCACACAATGTCACATTTCGTCGACCCCCTCCCCCCTTTACGTGTGACGTAAATTATGGATGGCCCCTCAAGACTCAAGTCGCTAGGGATGGAACATACATGTAGCGCTAATATCAGCCTTATGTGCATTACGCGAGCGCGGTGGGCGGGTCGCCGGCCGGCTCGGCCGCGTCGGTGGCCATGGGCTCGTCCACCTCCTCAGGGATCTCCAGCACCTTGGGCCCGTACAGCAGCAGGTACGCGCAGTGCCAGTCGCCTGCAAAACGAGTTCGGTAAATACAGCGCTCGAAAAAAAGTGCTACTTACTGTGTTTTTAGGGTTCCGTGCCCAAAGGATGCCAACGGGACTATTAGTAACCCTACGCCCGTCTGTCTGTCTGTCCATCTGTCAGCGGGCTGTATCTCACGAGCCGCAATAGGTAGAGTTGAAATTTTCACAGAATGTGTATTTCTGTTGCCGCTACAACAACAAATACATAAAATAAAGCGGGTCCCCATACAAGAAACTTGATATTTTTGACGTTTTTATTCTACGGTGGTACGGAACCCTTTTATGTGCGAGTCCGACACGCACTTGGCCGGTTTTTTTACTGACTATACGTGGCCAATGTGGTCTTTACAACTTCACCCGGACACAGGGCGAACGCAAAGTGCGCTCCAGCCAGAGGGGCAGGGGGACAGCTGGCTCTGCAAACGATGGCCCTTACATAGGCGGTACCTTCATACTGAATGGAGTACCCAATAACAACAATTTTTGTCCCGATTTGAAGCGCCTCCTCGAGGCTCTCAAGAACTAAATCAATTTTAAGGCGTCCCTCCCCTCACGCATTTTTTTATATTTAATTTAACCCAGTTTTATCGCAATTTTACATTGTTCCTCGCGGAAAAAAGTACGTGATATTTCCGAGACCCCACTCTCCCTCACGTGAGATTCGGCTCTACGCCCTCTCCCCTAATTAAAGGGCGCCTTGGTGTGGGTGAAAGCTCTCCCAGAGTCGAAGTGTGCGATGGCACCAAACTAAACATTTGATCAGAACTCCCCGTGGTAGAGCAGTTAGTAGTGATGTGACCGACCTCCGCCGCTGAGCTTGAGCACCTCCTCCTCGGGCACGGGCGACACGGCGTCGTCGTCGCAGCGCAGCCAGCCGCCGGCGCGCGCCACCCACGCCACGTAGTGGCCCGACGACGACGAGCGCCCGCGGTGCGTCAGCACCGCCTGCAGCCGGTAGTACCCGCTGTTGTTGCTGCCCACGTCTGCACACAACAATGAATAATGATATCGACAGCCCGGAACTCTTATCTACAATCCACTTTAGTGTACCTCATACGTCAATTCGTAACCACCCACCGCTACGGATACCAAATTCTTCAACTAATTATAGGCAAAATAGTTACATGGAGCGCGCCAGCAGAAACTTTAACAAATTATGTTAAAAACCGGCCAAGTGCGTATCGGACTCGCACATAGAGGGTTCCTAATAATTTATACGGTGGTAACCGTATAAATTAAATTAAATTTTTAGTATTTCGAATATATTCTGTAAAAAATTCAATTTACTACAACACCATCTAGCTATACTCTGAGTTTAATACTGCAAACACATTCGAAACTTGAGGTGGTAAACACGTTGTACAAATCAGTTTAGCATATATGACTACATGGCGCTACTGTGACTGGTACTATTAATTTAAAACTTATTTATGGGTCATAAATGTAGTTATACAATTCTTTTTTTTTTTCAACAATTTATGTAAAAGCTTTCGTGTCGTAATGATCACTCATGGTTAAAATGTTAGTTTTCTCCTTATATATTGTTAAATTTATGAGTTATAAATAAAAACGTCAAAAATATCGATTTTATTGTATGGGGACCCCCTTTATTTTTAAGTTTTATTTTATTTTTAGTATTTGTTGTTGTAGCGGCAACAGACATACACATTCTGTGAAAATTTCAGGTCTCTAGCTATTACCGTTCGTTAGATACAGCCCGCTGACAGACAGACGGACGGACAGACAGACAGACAGACGGACAGCGTAGGCTTAGTAATAGGGTCCCGTTGGCACCCTTTGGGTACGGAACCCTAAAAACACGATATTGTTCCATATATTACCAGTGTGTCAACGGCTAGAAGATGCTTAAGCCGTAGCTTTTTTATTTAATAGGTTGTCATTTATTTAATTTATAATTCTTGCATGCATTCTACTCAACTTTGTACTTCTCACATTTCATAGTTCTACTCAGTTACTATAAGTGACGACTTGTGATTGGCTTTCCAGTGTATTCCAGTGTAAAGTCTGTTTCAATCAGAAAAAAAAACTTTATAACAAACCAACACTCAACACAAAATCGTCAATTTCACACTTATTTCGTTTTCACTACATTAAATTCTGATGTGGGAATCTTCGGAAATACTGTCGCCTTCATAAAACACTCGTTTTAGATTGTAATTTCAACTAAAACACGTAAAAATTAAAGAACTTATAAAATTGTAATAAGTTTGTTGTTTTTTTTTTCCAATACTTTAGTGAAGTGCCGATTTTTACCATATTGAATGAATGAAAAACAGATTAAAAAAAGTGTAAAGGCAAAGGAATTCTAAGCCATTATGCCAATATGCCCACTGCATTTTCAGGTAGTTTTAAAAACAGAAATTAAGAAAATTCATTAAATTTTTATTTCTTACCGATTTGTTTCTACTTCTATGTACAACGAGTGCAATTTGCACTTTACACCAGGGCTTGAAACCGGTTTTGAAATACCGGTTAATTTCGTTCATGAAACCGGTTTAATTCCGTTCGTTGATTAACCGGTTAAATACGAAACCGCTTTTAACTAAACCGAAATAATTTTGGTTACCGGTTATGGCAGCGAACGGAACGCTTACCGATATTAAGACCTCAATTAACCGGTTAAACTCAGACGCATGCTGCAGCCGACTAGCGATCAAGGTCAAGTTCCGGGCATAAGATGCGCTCACTATCCTTTTCTAGCGCGCTGGCTTGGTTCGTTTGTCTCATTCACACGTTTTCTGATATTTTCTTTCATTTTTGCCGCAAAGGGAACCGAGTTAGCATCTTGCATTGCATCCTATTCATTATTCTTGCTGTGGCGGCTGGCGGCCGGGTGATCTATACTACCGCCTGATGTTAAGCAGTTATCTTTTTATGGGACTGAGGTGGCAAACAAGCGTACGGCCCGCCTGATGTTAAGCAGTTATATTTTTATGGGACTGAGGTGGCAAACAAGCGTACGGCCTGCCTGATGTTAAGCAGTTATTTTTATGGGACTGTGGTGGCAAACAAGCGTATGGGCCGCCTAAAGTTAAGCACTATTTTATGGGACTGAGGTGGCAAACAAGCGCACGGCCCGCCTGATGTTAAGCACTGTTTTATGGGACTGAGGTGGCAAACAAGCGTACGGCCCGCCTGATGTTAAGCACTTTTTTATGGGACTGAGGTGTCAAACAAACGTACGGCCCGCCTAAAGTTAAGCACTTTTTATGTGATGAGGTGGCAAACAAGCGTACAGCCCGCCTGATGTTAAGCACTTTTTTATGGGACTGAGGTGGCAAACAAGCGTCCGGCCCGCCTGATGTTAAGCAGTTTTTATGGGACTGAGGTGGCAAACAAGCGTACGGCCCGCCTGATGTTAAGCACTTTTTTATGGGACTGATGTGTCAAACAAACGTACGGGCCGCCTAAAGTTAAGCACTTTTTATGGGACTGAGGTGGCAAACAAGCGTACGGCCCGCCTGATGTTAAGCACTTTTTTATGGGACTGAGGTGGCAAACAAGCGCACAGCCCGCTTGATGTTAAGCAGTTTTTATTGAACTGCGGTGGCAAACAAGCGTACAGCCCGCCTGATGTTAACCACTTTTTTATGGCACTGAGGAGGCAAACAAGCTTACGGCCCGCCTGATGTTAAGCACTTTTTATGGGACTGAGGTGGCAAACGAGCGTACGGCCCGCCTAATGTTAAGCACTTTTTATGGGACTGAGTGTTGTTTTTTAAAACTCTATGGAACCTGTCAATGATCTTCACTTTGTTTTTTTTTCACTACATGAACGATGTCTCGTTTTCTATTTTAATAATATATTTAATTCTCTATCGCACTATGTGTTTTTACTTATCCGCCCATAGCCCATCTGGTTATGGGCCCAGTATGTAAATACGCGGGTCAGAAAGATTTCATAGTTATCCCCAGTTTATTTTCGTAAAATTAATATTTTTTCACAGAATAGCGATTTTGTTTTTTTCCGTCATGGCCGATCAAAATTTTTCTCGGGTCATGATTGATAAACTCCGTGGAGCTGAAGACTACAGCACATGGAAATTTTTGGTAAAAATGTTATTGCTACACGAAGACCTGTGGGATGCGGTGGAGACCAAAGAAGCGGCAGATAACAAGGTTCAACGTAAAGCTTTGGCACGGATTTGTCTTTTAGTGCAGCCGGGAGTGTTACCGCATATAAGAGATGCGAAAACTGCTCACGAGGCGTGGGAAAATTTGGAGAAGGTGTACGAAGGAAAGGGCCTAAGCAGGCGCTTAGGTTTGCTACGCACACTTTTTAGCCTCAAAGTGACAGGATTTCCGGACATGCAGTCTGCGGGATTAGACATCAGACTACAATTCCTCACTGCAGTCAACAGAATGGTGTAGCGGAGAGAGCTAATCGAACCATTATGGACAAAACTCGTTGCATGCTTCAACATTCAGGATTGGATAAACGTTTTTGGGCTGAAGCTGCTAATACGGCGGTTTACCTGAAAAATCGTGTACCTACAAAAGCTGTAAAAGGAGTGATACCTGAGGAAAAATGGACTTCCAAGAAGGTAGATCTAAACTTTTTACGTATATTTGGCTGTATAGCATATGCTATAGATGAAAATTGTAGGAAATTGGATCCTAGAAGCAAGGAATATATTTTCGTTGGATATTGCGATGATAGTAAAGGCTATAGGCTTATAGATCCTAAATATCCAAAGAAATGTAAACAGGCAAGACATGTTACATTCTTAGAGGATACATTTCTGAATAAGGGTGTGTCACATGATGATAACGGAGACACAATGATTTTGTTGGAGAGTTCATCTAGTCCGACTAATGGCAATGGAGATGCTGAATCTTCAGAATCTTCTCCTCAGTCAGGTTCTTCTGATGGTGAATTAAATTCTGATGACACAACAAACCCTCGCCGACGAACTATATTCAGTCTGGATGAGACAGTGGAATCAGAATGTACAGATGATCCGTCGGACCATACTTACGTTCCAGAAAGCTCCAGCAGCAGTGAAGATTCAATGCTGTCATCCTTCGAAGACGCTGAAACGGAATCTGGATTCGCTGGACTTACAGAAATTATGATGGAGGACGATATTCCCAGATCTGTCAAGGAAGCGATGCTGAGCCCTGAAGCGGAGCACTGGAAAGAAGCTATACAAGACGAATATAACTCCTTTCAAACAAATAAGTGTTGGACATTAGTCGATTTGCCTGAAGGTCATAAACCTGTAAAATGTAAATGGGTGCTTACTAAGAAAAGAGGCCCTAATGGTGAGTTACTCAAATATAAAGCTCGTTTAGTAGCAAAAGGTTATACTCAGAAGTATGGAGTTGACTACTACGAAACTTTCTCACCAGTTGTTAGATATTCAACGATAAGAATACTACTGGCTCTGGCTGCTCAATATGGAATGACAATTGAACATCTAGATGTAAAAACTGCATTTTTAAATGGAAATCTAGAAGAGTCTGTATACATGGAACAACCGGAAGGTTTTATTGCAAAAGATACCAAGAGGAAGGTATATAAGTTGAATAAAGCAATTTATGGTCTTAAACAGTCTGCGAAGGCATGGTATGACAGAATAAATGATGTTTTAACCAACGGATTGAAGTTCAAGAGGTTATCTTCAGAACCATGTGTTTATGTTTATAATCAGGATGATGAAATGATCATTATTGCTCTGTATGTCGACGATATCATGTTATTTTCATTAAAATCATCTCGAAAGAAGGACGTGATCAAGAAACAACTCATGGCCAGCTTTGAGATGAAGGATCTAGGTCATGCTAGTTATATTTTGGGCATGAAGATTACGAAAACCAGTGATCATTCGTTCAAACTGGACCAGTCAAATCATATCCGTAAATTTTTGGATAAGTTTAAAATGTCAGACAGTAAACCAGCACAGACTCCTATGGAAGTTGGATTAAAATTACAACGGGAGGAGAGTGTAAATACTTATAATTTTGATTATAGAAGTCTTATTGGCTGTCTGATGTATTTGGCGGTGTGCTCCAGACCGGATATTGCGCACTGTGTAAGTTATTTAAGTCAATTTAATAACTGCTACTCGGAGACTCATTGGAAATGTGCAAAAAGAGTTCTTAGATACCTAAAAGGTACTATGGATTATAGCCTAGTCTTTGAGAAAGGTGAAATGTTGATTACGGGTTTTGCGGATGCTGATTGGGGCGCAGACATGCTCGATCGTAAGTCATATACTGGATATGTATTTAGCCTAGGGAACTCATTAGTATCGTGGGAAAGTCGCAAACAGCGAACTGTTGCTCTTTCCAGTACCGAGGCGGAGTACATGGCGATGTCTGATTCTAGTAAGGAAGCTATGTTCCTTAAGACTTTTGTCGCTGAGTGTATGGGTGTCATATGCAACGTTATTCTGTATAACGACAATCAGTCTGCACAAAAATTATGTAACAATTTAATATCTCATTCGAGAACAAAACACATCGATATTAGATATCACTTCATTAGGGATCTAATAGATAAGAAACTTATGTGTATACGTTATATTAGCACTGAAGAGATGTTAGCAGATGTACTGACAAAAGCTTTAGCTAGGGAAAAGCATTATAAGTTCATTTCTAGGTTATTTCGTTTTAAGGGCTAGTGTTGTTTTTTAAAACTCTATGGAACCTGTCAATGATCTTCACTTTGTTTTTTTTCACTACATGAACGATGTCTCGTTTTCTATTTTAATAATATATTTAATTCTCTATCGCACTATGTGTTTTTACTTATCCGCCCATAGCCCATCTCTGAGGTGGCAAACAAGCATACGGACCGCCTGATTTTAAGCAGTTTTTATGGAACTGAGGTGGCAAGCAAGCATGCGGCCCGCCTGATGTTAAGCAGTTTTTAATGGAACTGAGGTGGCAAACAAGCGTACGGCTGGCCTGATGTTAAGCAGTTACCATAGCGTAGCCTATACATGCTTGCAATGCCTTTGGTATTGTGCTTAACATCAGGCGGGCCTTACGCTTGTTTGCCACCTCAGTCCCATAAAAACCTGCTTAACATCAGGCGGGCCGTACGCTTGGTTGCGACCACAGTTCCATTAAAACTGCTTAATATCAGGCGGGCCGTACGCTCGTTTGCCACCTCAGTCCTATAAAAACTGCTTAACATTAGGCGGGCCGTACGCTCGTTTGCCACCTCAGTCCCATAAAAAGTGCTTAACATTAGGCGGGCCGTACACTTGTTTGCCACCTCAGTCCCATAAAAAGTGCTTAACATCAGGCAGGCCGTACGCTTGATTGCCACCTCAGTCCCATAAAAACGTTCTTAATATCAGGCGGGCCGTACGCTTGATTGCCACCTCAGTCCCATAAAAAAGTTCTTAACATCAGGCGGGACGTACGCTTGTTTGCCACCTCAGTCCCATTAAAACCTGCTTAATATCAGGCGGGCCGTACGCTTGGTTGCGACCACAGTCCCATAAAAAAAGTTCTTAACATCAGGCGGGCCGTACGCTTGTTTGTCACCTCAGTCCCATAACAAAGCGCTTAACTTCAGGCGGGCCGTACGTTTATTAGTCACTCATATAAAAGTACTTAACATCAGGCGGGCCGTACGCTCGTTTGCTACCTCAGTCTCATAAAAACTGCTAAAAACATAATTATTATTATGCTATTGATAGCCCTGTCGATATCCTAATTGATTTTCAAGGTCAACTATCGATAGTGTACTATCGATATTTTGGCTTCACTACTGCCGGAAAGCATAATAAATAATAATAATATTCGTTTGCAGGGCGCGAGATTTTTTATTGGAAAGAGATGACGCATACATACGTCATAACTCGATCGCTCGCTAATACCGCCAAATCTCAATTTAACCGGTTAATTTTGCTTAATAGAACCGAAATTTGTGTAAAACCGGTTTAATCATACCGAAACCGGAACCGAAACCTTAACCGCAATCCATTCCGGTCTGGGGTCAATGGCCGAAACCGGTTTGAAAAATTAACCGGTTTCCGAGCCCTGCTTTACACTATATTTTAATCTCAAATTTATTATACTTAAATGTCTTTTTGACTGTATATTGAGTTTTTAACCTGAAATAGATAATAATTATTATGTTTCTCTATTTTGACCACTCGGGCTAAACCTGGACCTTTGGAAGGCTTGCATGAGGACATGGGTCCATCACGTAGAGGCCCACAGAGATAAATTTGATGTTATTAGGTCATCATCATCATTTCAGCCAAAAGACGTCCACTGTTGGACATAGGCCTCCCCAATGTTTTCCACAACGACTGGTCCTGTGCCACTTGCATCCAGCGGTTTCCCGCGACCTTCACTAGGTCGTCGGTCCACCTTGTCGGGAGCCTACCCACGCTGCGTCTTCCGGTACGTGGTCGCCACTCAAGAAACTTTCTGCCCCATCGGTCATCAGTTCTCCGGGCTATGTGCCCCGCCCACTGCCACTAGCCTACTAATTCGCAGTGCTATATCGGTGACCTTGGTTTGTCTACGTATCTCCTTATTTCTGATTCGATCTCGTAGAGAAACTCCGAGCATAGCCCTCTCCATAGCTCTCTGTGTGACCTTGAGCCTTCTTACGAGGCCTACAGTCAGTGTTATTAGGATTTTTTTTTAAATAATTTTGTGCCATAAAACTGGAGCATATTGCGCGCTCCTTTGTACTTATGGGCCCGCCCATAAGATCCGTAAGTGCAAGGGAGCGCGTAATATTCCAGCAACGTTTTATGGCCTCGTGTGCCACGAGCGTAGTTATAATCATAGTAAAAATTACCTCTTTTGTTTATTATTTTGTTGATTTATTGTCCAGCCCGTATTTATCTCGACTGTCGGCATCATACGTACTGATGATTCTAATAAATTAGTTCATTTGTTTATTGTAATTATGTACAAACTATATTTTAATGCATAACAATAGTTAAAATCTAAGAAAGGCCCTATACTAATATTAAATTTATAATAAGTTTTATTATGCATAGGTTATTGATTTCATTTCATAACCATATTTCTATAAGTTGACGTAAAGAAACCGATATCTTCTAATCAAGTTTATTCCATCGAATGAATATAATCCATTCACTCATTCGTTCATATTCGTTATAGTATACAATAGGCACATCACTAAAACTATTTAAGCACTTTGACGTTTCTTTGTTTACAAAGTTTTCTTTTCTGATTGAAACAGACTTTATATACTATTGTCCTATGTTACGTTACTAATTAGCTGTAAGTTTTCCATGTTACTAAATAAATAAATAAATAAACAATACATTTATTATTCAACACGACTGTTTCGACACAAAGTGGTAAAAAAAAAAAAATAGAATAAATATAACGTCACGACTTTTATCCCCATTCGGGGGTAGTCAGAAGCTTGAGTGGCCATACACCACCACATTGTGGAGGTATTAAGTCAATTCAAAGCCCACGTTTCACCGGATAGTCAGAACCCAACGTGACAGGTGGTGAACCTTGTCGCCGTGTATACAGGATCTGACTATTACCTAATCCCGAGGGATAGGTAGGTTTCCTCACGATGTTTTCCCTCACCTTAAGCGAACTGTAAATTATGCACATAGATGAAAATTCATCTATTGGTGCATGCCCAACCGGGGATCGAACCTGGGACCTTCTGTTTGCTAGCCCAACGTGTTCGCCCCTAAGCTACAGTCGCAAAAAGTCACAAAAAAATTGTCTTATGGACCGGGAGCCCATGATGCAAACTGTGGATCTACTCCAGCGTCGCCCAAACCTATTAGATTCGGTAGATTAGATGATAGGAAGAATATGGTGCTAGATGTTTCCACTTTCAGCGGTGGGGGAAGCTTCTACATGATAATTTCGAAATTGTAAAAAAAGCAATGACATGGAAATACCCAAGCGTGTTAGATATTGATATTTTTCATGCCCCAACATGATAAATTGAAAAAAATAAAAATTACTCGAAGGCGTCAGATTTTCAGAGGGGGTGTTCAGTGAAACTTACAGATGCTCCCATTTCTTAGACTGACGATCAAATTAGCAAAATTGACACTTTTGACACTTCTTAGCTAGTAATGAATCCCCCTTATCTTAATCTGACGAGTTCGAGTATTTTAAGATGGTCTATTTTTATTTGGTTTCCCTGAGCGTACCCACCAATATTAAGGGCTCATACTGGTTGGAAGTTCTTATCAATATGTAAGGTATCTCCCTTATCTTAATCTGACGCGCTGGAGTAAATCCAGAAAACCCTTCTACGGCTCCCCATCTATTATAGAAGATAGGAATTTCTAGAATCAGTTTTGAATAAGACGAAGTTCTTAATTACCACTAACAGATGGCATTAGTGAAGATTTTTTAAAAAATAAAGTAATATCCAACGTACCATTTTCGAACCAATATGGTAGGACTGCCTTTTTCTTAATTTCTTTTTTACTGTCGCCGTGGTTTTTATTCGTTTTAAGAGATGACTCCAATTTGGCGTCTTCCAATTCCTGAAACAACATTTACACTTAGACGAATTCTTCACATAATAGCTGTGCAATTCTATCTGTGGTTCAGCTCAAAAGTGAATCCAACGACACAGGAAAATCTACATTACCTTGAACTTGGCCCTCATAGGCGCGAGTCTCTCCTGCAGCTCGGGCGAGCACAGTTCGTACACGTCCAGCTCTAGCGGGAACTTCACGTCCTTTAGGATTTTCGCATTAATAGACTCCTTCTCCTTGAAGTAGAACCGCACGAATTGCACCGTTAAGTACGCTGGCAGACGGCTGATTTTGCTCTGCACACAAATGGTAACAATCAAAATATGTTGCGATTATAATACGTACCATTTAGTATCATGTAGTTATTACTTACCGTTTTAGTGTAGATCGCGTCTCTTCCCAATGTTTGTGATAATTTTGTGATTTGTTCAGACATTTTCTGTGGGCAATAAAAGTCGATTAATTGCATGACAGATGTAAGAAATAGTGAAATCGCTTCTGCTTTTGTCCAGGGCCGAAGATAATATCAATTATAATGAACTATGATCGGTAAAAATAATTGAGACTTGGGCTTAGGGCCCAGTCCAGACAGTACAAACACAATTACTCGCAATATAGGAGGAAACTGAAATAGTGACATCTCACTCTAGCTCACCGATCGCAGTCCAGACTGCAGGTACTTGACGTCCTGCGAGATGAAGCAGGACAGCTGCATGAAGGACTCGCTGGAGCGTGTCGGCGGCTCGTCCGCCTCCGAGCACACCAGCTCCACGTCCAGCGTGCCGCCGAAGTACTGCTCGATCACCGACGACCTACCAATACTTATGAATATAATCTAGATTCTATGCAATTGGATTTATTACATTGTACTATTTATATAACCTTTCAGTTTCTTACTGGCTCTTCTCAGTGGAAGCAGCAGCAGCTACTCCGAAATACGAAACGAAACGTTCGACTAACGGATGGTACATTTTGCCACACTTCGAAAGTGTTTCGGATCCGAAGTTTGGATTCGATGGTCGTGATTTGACGCTTCTTCTTTCGTGGACCTTACTCCAAAAGAATCCGGAACGATCCCGAAACACTTTCAGCCTAGGAAAATGTACCGTCCCTCAGCCGAAACGTTTCGTTGCGTATTTCATAGTAGCCCCACTGATTCTGACTATTCATATGTGCTCTGTTGGCCTACATAAAAATAAGTTTTTAGGGGTCCGTACCGAAAGGCTACCAACGGGACCCTATAACTAAGCCTATGCTGTCCGTCTGTCAGCGGGCTGTATCTCACGAGCCGTAAAAGGTAGAGTTGAAATTTTCACAGAATGTGTATTTCTGTTGCCGCTACAATAACAAATACTAAAAATAAAGGGACAAACTTGATATTTTTTACGTTTTTATTCTACGGCGGCGGTACGGAACCCTTTATATGTGAGTCCGACTTGCACTTGGCCGGTTTTTTATGTTTTGTTTTACGCTTCACGCTCACGTCAAGGTGGCGAATGGTATGTGGCAGTGTTATACAGTACCCACCTTTGCTGCGCGGCAGCGGGCTGCGCGGGCAGCACGGGCGCGGGCAAGCGCTGCTGCAGCGCGCGCACGATCTCGGTCCAGCACTCGGAGGCGTCCTGCTGCGCGAGGCCGCCGCCGGCGCCGCGCTCGGCGAAGCGCGGGGCGGTGGCGTGCAGCGCGCGCAGCAGCTTGGCGGCCGCGCCCGCGCACGCGCCCGCGCCGCCGCCGTCCAGCGCCGCCATCGTATCGCTCATCGCGGATGTCAGCTCGCCCGCTGTGCCGCCGCCGCTACCTACCACAGAACGATATCTCATTGGCTGCATCTATATCAGGCACATGCCGCGCCCGGTCACTCAGTCTTGACATCGGAATGCATAGGCCCGTAGTAATAAATGAATCTCAAAGTTAAAAACGAACTTGAATGCAGTTTTGACGTATAATGTATGGAACATCTGTCAAAAACAGCAAATAAACAAAATCAAATAAACTAGTTGTCACCCATTATTGTGAGCGAATAGAAAATTCGTTCTGGATATGATGGTGAAAACCTAAATAGAATATGGTTACTTACTTTTATCATAGCTAAGTAATGCATTCTTAAGTTCTGGCACTGTCTTCAGGCACTGTACAGTTGCGTTCATGTAGCAAGTGTTGCCCAAGTTGATCAGACCTTCAGGCAGATCCAACTGAAACAATACATTTAATATCAGAAAAATTAGACTCATAACTGTGGTGTCATGGGCATATCGTGTCACAACTTGGACGCCGGAAGACAGTTGCAGACGTCGAGGTAGACCGGGGGGAAGATGGAGAGATGATGTGGTCAACTTTGCGGGCGGAACATGGCAGCAAATGGCTCAGGATCGGGAGTTGTGGACAGTTAATAGGCTATAAAAAAAATGTGGTGACATCTAAGAAAGAATTAATATAATTTGGAACTCACAGCAGTTGCCAGTTCCGACTCATTCATATCTTCAACAAAACGAGTCTGTTCGACGGGAGCAGCTGGCACATCTTCCTCTTTGCTGCCCATCACTAGCACCAGTGCATTCTGATACAAAAGAGGTTTAGGCAAATGTTGGTAAAAAGAGTCAAATTAATATGATAAAAGTTAATAGGTATTTAATAAATTATTTACATTGACCAAAACAAAGATAAAATAAATATTTAAACTTTGTGATTATCATTATTTTTATCACCTCAAAAGTGTTTGAAGTGAAGTAGCGAATAAAACAGTTTTATAAGCATCCTCAGCTAGTTCATTGAATGGGCAACTTACATTGGACAATTTGAAGTTGGCCCATGAGTCGTCTCTCAATGTAACCCCCTTGCACACCACCTTCTGCCTTTCGGGCTGCACACCTGTCAGAGCGAAGATCTGCGCCTTGAACAGCACGGGCTCATCGTCCGTGTTCACCTCTACCTCTGGGTACATTTCCTTGCCCCATTTTACCTTTACTGAGGAATTTAAAAAATATCATCCACTTGTATAGCCTAGCCTGAACAGACAGTAGGAAGGACACGTAACATTAGTGGCGAGACACTACATGTTACGGCCTGGCCACAACTTAACACTTCAGCGACGGGCGACAGCGCGGGGGCACCAAAATGTTGCATCACACCATGAGCTGCCGCTCTCGGCGGCAACGCACGCGATGCGACATTTTAGCACCCCCGCGCTGTCACCCGTCGCTGATGCGCGAAGTCGTGGCCGGGCCGTTAGGTGTTATCAAGGCATAATAGTTCATTTTCAAAGATATGATCAAAGAACCTCCTTTCAGAAAGTATGGCCAATGACTTTGTCACTAAATTAAGCAACTTTTTGACATCAATAACTAGATTTTATGTCTATAGCGACTTTTCTGGCAATTATTTTAGATGTGACAATATTTAAATACAATTTTATCTTAGCTGCACAATTAGCTTAGCAGCTGCTTAGATTCAGATCAATCTCAAGTTTAACTTTTATATAAGTTTGAAAAGTTAGAATTCCGTTAATTCTACCAAACTACTATTGTAGCGACAAGCGACAACTAGCGACTTAGGGACACAGCAGACTTGCTACTTTTTGCATCGGCGATCGGCGATTTAGTCGCTTTTAGCATCGGAGCAGTTCCTGCGTCCGACCGCAGAGTCGCCAAAACGCGATGCAGTCGCAAAATCGCCGATCGCCGATGCAAAATGTAGCAAGACTGCGGTGGTCCTTATTCGACCGGTTTGATCTTCGTAGGTTATTTAACATTTTGCATTTTATGATTTTATGATCGACAATTCTTATTGGCACAGCAAGAACATTTAAAAAAATAAAAATAACAAGTTGTGATATAAAGTTATAACCTCAAATAATTTGAGAATGATCTAGCATTTTCTCGGATGTAGTAATAACTAGGATTGCAACTTACCTGAAACCTTTGGCATATTGAGTATTTAGAAATTAACTCTTGTAGAATAAAAAACGGGATTTTTAGGACAAATTCCTGAGAAACTGAAACTGAAAGTCACGATCAGATTCGCCGCATCAGTAGTGATGACATGACAGTGACAGACTGACAGACAGACTGACAGACAAACTTTGTCACCTGTCACTGTCATCGTCAAGCTAAGCTACAGATTATAAATAGAATAGAACTCCGCCCGTAAAGTCCGCAAGCACGACACGATTTGTTTGCCAATGGCCGTTTGCCGACTACACGGCACGGCACCGGCACCGGCACAGTGACATCTATTTGCGGGGTTTCCATTGGTCAGTAACCAATGACAACTGGTCACTGACCAATGAAAAAGCTGCCGCCATGCCGGTGCCGGTGCCGTGCCGTGCAGTCGGCAAACGGCCAATTTGTACTATTTACCCGCGTAAAAGGGTTATTACACCATCCTAAATTTAGGTAGGCTACTTAATTTAGTCGTGACTGAATTTAGGCAAGTGTAATCGCATTTAGCAAGTTAGAATCCTAAATAATCAGAAGCTTTCAAAATTTGGTTCTAAATTTAGTGACAAAATTTAGGAAGGTGTAATAAGCTCTTAAGGCGCGCGGAATGGAATTTGAATGTTTTGTTCAAATGTTTAAATCCAGTGCGACCGCAGGCTAATAATAACGTATGTTTAGTTGGTACACAAACAAAATCGGTCCCACGACTCTTTTTTCAAATTCTTTGGGTAGTGCCTACCATCACAGAGTATCTCTGCTCTGTGGGTAGGTACCACTGTACCTACAGGTGTCCCAAATAGGTAATATTGCCAATTGGAAACCTAGATAGAGGTAGAGCTTGGTAGAGCATCCATAGGGGAACCTGAATCACTCTCGCGTGTTCTGCGATCATCGTCTGCGATTTTTTGTTGTTTTTGATCTGATAAATTCTTAACGTTGCATAATTAATTGGGAAACATTTCGTTACTGATGAATTTAATAACTGAGAAGGTTCATTCAAGAAATTTATTAAGTAAACTCCATACACTTTTATTACTACACGTTGGTAAACCGTAATATACGGACCTACCGCACTCTGCAAAGATCTAAAGATTCGAGCTGGGTACAATTGTCCCGAAGGCTTTTTCTCATGTGACTGAGGTCTCACTTGGCGCGAGCGCTACGTTCGATGAACTTTCCTCCGGCGAAGGCTGCGCAGACGCCGCCGCTGAGGCGGTGCGGCACCGGCCACCACACTAGTCTCTTGATACCTTTTACACGCGTTGGACGTTCGACGGATTACAGACGTAGATAATACCGCGATTTTCGCTCGAGTCAGCTCTTAACTACTCGCAAATAAGTACCTTCTTAAGTGCTAGTGAAGTGAAGTGGTCAGTGGATGTTAATTTTGACGCCTCTAACTTTCGCGGAATGCTTATGATACTTGTACCGATTGTGTCTAAGGATCATCGACAGCCGGAGCCTTCTGTGAGTTTGCAAGCTTTTGTGGTCAACATTGTGTAATGGTAATCTATCATTACGTCTTTATGCGCCTGCATCAAATTAGATCGTACCACTGCAATAAATAATGTGACTCTATCTCACTATACATATTATGCTTTACCTACTGCAAAAATATTGATCAAAGACATTGATATAGGTAGGTTCGTAATATTAGATTCATATTCATTCATTTGACCTTACCTAAATATTAATAAGTGAGTTATTTAATTAACAAACATTTCAGTTAGGTCATCAATAGCCGCTGTGGCTGTAATCAATGACAAAGTTCCTATATTACAATCGGTAGTACGTTTTATTTCATCTTCTACACTACACCAAAGATAATTTTAATAGTTAACGAACACTTCACTAATGATTTTATATCCTCTATCATCTCGTATACTAGAATAAGATAAGCCAAGTACTGTACCAAAGTTAGTCTATAAAAACGGCACTAAGTTTCTGCTGAAAATATCTTATCACTCGCGTATGTTAACAGTAAAAGTTTAGGTATGAATAATTTAATTAAAGGCAAACAACTTAATGAAGATCCTGACTCGATAAGAAGAATATTAGGTACCTACTTGCCTCTAATTAGTCATACGAAATTATGTGATACGCCGCCGACATTATATTTTATTCCTCCACTAGTTTAATTTACCTAACATCTAATCAGAAAAACTCAAGGCTGTAGGTGTCTTTACTAATTATTTAAACAAGAAAACAGCCTGAGAATCTTATAACACGTAAATTCCACAAGTAACGCGGCAATAACATCATCAGCATATGTTTAGAATACAAAACCGATGTTTGCGATGTTTTTGCCTGACATGAGGCGTGTGGAATTTATAATATGCCTGCGAGGAGCCGTGGACTCAACGCTTCGTCTACCTGACGCTAAAGCCGTCCGTCCGCGCCCGCAGATGCCATAATGATAATACTTTGCTCTATGTAGATACCTACTGCTTGAAGGCACGGTGTTTTCACGTTAGGTACTGACTGTAAGAACACTTATGTTATTAGTGACTTGTGAACTAGACTCTAGTTTATTTGAAGTGCTTTATAATTCGTTGTACATGTCAGATTATTATAATGAAGCTAATATTGCAACTTACTCATATCTGAATTAGTATTCCGAACTACAACTAGACTCTATTAGAAATAGACCGGATCCTTATATAAGTGAGATTTTCAACAGAATCAAGGACTCTACAAGTCTTGAATTTACAAACAATTATTACGGCTAAAATGCCTTTACAAATGCATGTAGTTAGGTACTTTGAGATTCCACAGATAAAATCAATCGTAACAAAGCGTACAATTACTACAATAAGAGATCCATTCGCACCATTTCTGTTCTAAAAGCGTTAGTATCTCCGTATCACAATACCAATCGGTTTGAACGTAAAAAGGCATAGTTTGATTAATTACATAGCTCAGTGTTGAGTACTTTGTAGTTGTTCGTACCACATGCTCCTACTTTCTCCGTTGCTTTTTTAGAAATCATTTGAGAGTATTGTTTCGACTCTTTTCTTCGGCGAGTCATTTAAACGCCTTGAATTCGCTAAGTAATCAATGTTGCTTCTCGTATCGATAGAACATAATATTGAAAGCTCTACCTTTGATTCAAACGCTCTACCACGATGTTTCTAACCCAAGCAATTCCGAGATGTGAAAAACAACTACTGAAAATTTGCGTTTGCAGTTGTTCATGTGAGTTTGTCGCAACTGTCTTCACCGTTATGCAAGTGATGATCAATTTAAATCCGGAGCTTAATGGCCGCACCGCAGGTTTGCAATAACACGAGGCGATGCGGTCGATGTTCCACATTTCATGATTTTGCGAGAAATCATTCCGTAAAAATGATTAATCTTTGTGAGCTACCTCCTTCAATAGATGCTCTGCTTCATTTTATTTTCAATGTGCCTATTTAATTCAATATTAAGCATACTCTATCACTGCACAGATCGTAAAGTTGCCTTCCTACACCTACCAATCCTTGCTCCCTATTTATCCTATTCTTTTGTCATTCTAAAAACCTTGGACAGAAGGTCTAGACCAGTGGCTGACGTTTACAAGCGTTCCTTCCATTGACCATAAGAAAGATATAGGTATCTATGGTTCCTTCAAATCGCTACGCTTCATGTATGGAAATGACATAAGTCACGTGATCTACATAGCGACGTTTGACATTTCCATACATTGTGAAATCTATTCTATTCTATTCGATTAGCGTTCATGCCACTGTCTAGGGGGGCTGATGAGATAATAGATAAAATGTTTAGTTAGAGCCACGTTATAACATTTAGACGTCGCTCAATAAGGAATAATTAATTATTATTAATGTAGCTTATAAAAGCCAGTATCAGTCGGTCGTTGAAGGACGACAGCAGGTGGCTCGCCAATTGTTTCCTCCACAACCAGTTTCGTAATTATCAAGTTCATCCGACACAAAACGGTAATCACGCGAGATGAATACTCAATACTTTCGCACTTATAAATTGTAAGACACTCTTGATAAACAAAATTAGTAGTGATGTCATGTGGGTGGAATTTTTAGCTGCTTATACAAAAAACAAATACAAATTGATGTCTACTGATCCTATCGGACGATCTGAAGAAAATCAAAAATTCTGATAAGATCTAATCAGAAACAATAATAACAACTTAATAATATTGCGATTCTATTACCATGTTGCATACGTATAAACTAATTATCAACATATTCCTTGACAAACTGTGTTAATATTTTTGAATACTATCTAACTATTTAAATTTTTATATTATGAAATAAAATACTTAAATGTCAAAATATGCTTATTTTAACATTTAAAATTGTGCATTTAAATTACGAATAAATACTTAATAATAAAAAAAACTGACATCTAAACTAAATAACAAGGTCTGTCCATAATATTATCTAGAGACGCTTTAAGAAAAAATAAAATAATACCTAGGTATTATACATAGTTTTTGTTTTAACACAGACTCCGGCACGTCACTTGACATTGTAGGTACCTATCAGTACCATTCGAATTTTAGTATCATTAATCGTGTGTAAAATAGGCCAACAATATGCAAAGACATCGACTTTTATTGCCTATTGCTAATTTTATGTCTCACGGCTTTGATTACGTTTTAATAGCCGGTGAAACTATTAATCACAATTATTATTTTTCACACAGTTTACGTAACAATAGGCGTCAACAAGAAAACGGCTGCTCTAAACTCCATTTGTTATAGCATTAGACAGAAGTTAAAAAAGGTTATTTTTAGTGTCCACTTTGTAACAAAAGTACAAATAACATGTTACAGTTATGATTGACGTCGAATTTATTATTATCTATTTATATTCCAGCTTGTCACACCTAACTGTGATTATTTTAATTATTGATATAATAAAATAAATTGTCTTTCATTTAAATATTATCATTTCAGTCAAATTTAAAATTAAGTGTCAATGCTAAAAACCTAAAAGAAGCAGGGGTGAACAATACCGGGAATGTGTTTCGTTCCACTATAATCCTAACAAATCTAAAATGTTACCTCATCCGTTCAGAGGTTATGACAGCCGGGTATTTCTAATTTTGTCGGATTATGTTGTCTATGAAATTGACGTAAATAAATTTCTGTCAGTGTTTGTCATTCACCATCATTTATTTTTTCATTAATTTTTTGGTGTCAGTTTAAAATGTGTGATATGGTGTTATTATAAATAAAACATAGTATAAAAAGTACTTTTATTTTGGTCATCGAAGTATTTAGCATTGTTTTATGTGAAAACAATTTTAATGTAACCACTCTAAATAAAAGTTGTTTTGACTTTGAAAAAAATGTTTTGGATCCCTGCTTCTACGAGCCTCTTATTTCTAATGTTATAATAAATGGGGTATAGGTCACATTCCGAAATAAATAACAAAGTATACCTCTCTATATGATATACAGGGTTATTGGTAAAACACTAACAACCTTGCAGGGGCGTATTACTGACATCAAAAACAACAACTTTTGTTCTATGTCTTTTTACAAAACAAAAAAAAAAAACAAAAAAGGAAAGCCATGGTACGTGGTTGTATTCCACTTTGCCCTAAAGTACCTAAACGTACCACGGCTATTCTCTAGATGAGCATATTTTCTTGTTTCATTCATTTTAGAGTGTGATTTTTTGTAAATTTTTTGTTTGTTTTGTTAAAAGTCATAGAACAAAAGTTGTTGTTTTTGATGTCAGTAATACGCCCCTGCAAAGTTGTTAGTGTTTTAACAAAAACCCTGTATATTGAGAATATTTATATGTAGAGATAAACATTTCCAAATTTTCAGGCATAGTGAAGTCACTGTCGACAAAAAACTACCTACACAAAATAATCTCTACATAGCGCATGCATAATAATGATCACAAAAACCCGAGTCACTGAAGTGTAAACGTGAGAAACAATTTTTAAATACTAGAACGTCTTCGTTAATTAATACAAATAGCAACAACATTCGCTGATTGCCATGAAAAATAAAAATTTCCTCTATATGTAGAGATTGCGCTTAACACTTTATTTTCTCTTATAAATTGATTTATTGATCCAAATAAAGTCAGGGAATTACTGAATCGATTACTTTAGTATCTTCGTAGATCTTTAGGTCCGGCAAGTAAGTAATTTACCCGAAATTACACAAAATGTAACCTTTAATTATTTTTAATTATTTTTAGCTACCTGCTCTAGTATGATAGGTACCTAGTGTGATACCAAGTGCAACCACATTTTGCAATTAAAGATTTTTTAATAACATCTAGCAAGTAAGTTAACGTAGATTCAAAAACGTAGTTAAAGAATCACGTAACATCACAGATATAACAAATAGTGTAATTTGGGCGTTCTCCCAGTGGGTCGTTGTCCAGTGGCGTCACGGTTCACGCTCCGCAGAGCGCCTCCTTACCGCTTATTTCATATTCGTTACATGTATTACATTACTGTTATACCGGTGCTAAAGGATGAGGATAACGCACTTAAATTCTTTTATCAACCAAAATATGCCTAAAATAGACAACACTATATGTATCTATGTGGGTGGTGTACCCATACAAAAACTAAATCAAACGTCGTCATGACATAGGTATTGGGTATATCATAGTTATATCCATAAAATGAGTTTACCAGACGCGAGCTGAAATTTCAAACAAAAGACTTCAACGCGTGTCAATATTTAAATGTCAAAACTTGTATCAATACTTACTTTTCCTTTTATCTAATATGTACTTACTGTTATTTCGTGAATGCTTCTAACATGTTTACAACCGATAAACAATATTTTTTTATAAAATGTTTTATAACTTCCTTCTCTAGGCCAACTTTAACTTTCTCGCTTGATTACGTTATATTAGTCATGAGAATGTGATAAATGACATGCAAAACGCTCGTTCATGGGTAGTAACTTACGGCGCAAGTAGTATTACCATGCATTATTGTCATTTGTGAGAGACGTCTGAGTAGAAGATTATCTAAAAACGGTTTGGCTAAGGAAAATGTAATTTTAGCACGCAACAAAATAAAATAAAAATCTTTTAAGCTAAGATCACCATAGGTAATTTTATTGCTAACTAAATAATATTCTCTTGTAGGCACTTTAGTCTTCGAATTAATGTAAATAGTGCTAAGTTTCAGCGAGTTCTTTCCTTGTCCTTGTCTTGATATATTAATTTTGCAATCATCTTTTCTGTCCCACTTCTTCTGATGAACATGGCCACACTAGCGCCAACATTATTATATCCGCTTGTCATTTATCTACCACGAGATTACCATCCGCAGACAAACTCGGCGGAAAAATCTTAATGTCTCATTATATTACATAAAGAATTCGTTGTAAGTTACATAATATCCGACACTTTACAATGGGTGCAAGCATCATTAGATGATGTTTATTAAAACGGTCACAAATTATCTTTATGATGTAAAGTAAAGGTGCGTGCACAACGAACAAAACAGTTAACTTACAATTTTTTGATGTACTACCTACATACACGGGTCAATGACAATTTTTATCGAGCATTTAAAGTAATGTGCTACCTAATACACTTTGAAAAATGTCTTAGGTACTTATATGTACATACTTCATATTATTTTTAAAGATAATGTTAAAACGTAACACCATTTCCATTTAATGTCCCCAAATCAGTGAATGCTTCTAAAGCTACCTACCTACTTTTATAATAAATATATATATAACGTCACGACTTTTACCCCCATTCGGGGGGTAGTCAGAGGCTTGAGTGGCCATACACCACCACATTGTGGAGGTATTAAGCCAACTCAAAGCCCACGTTTCACCAGATAGTCAGAACCCAACGTGACAGGTGGTGAACCTTGTCGCCGTGTATACAGGAACTGACTATTACCTAATCCCGAGGGATAGGTAGGTTTCCTCACGATGTTTTCCCTCACCGTTAGCGAACTGTAAATTATGCACATAGATGAAAATTCATCCATTGGTGCATGCCCCACCGGGGATCGAACCTTCCGATTGAGCCCAACGTGTTCGCCCCTAGGCTACAGTCGCTTTTTTTTCATAAGTACCTACTTTTAATAAGTAGATAAGCACCTATGGGAAATTCAATTCGTTGGAACAACTATAAATTAGGGGCAGACCCAACTATTTTAGTTTGAGAAAATAAAAAATATAGATAGGTACTTACTTAACTTACATCGTTACAATGTGAATCCCTCTTTAAAATCGAAAACACCGAAATTATGAGCACGGAAGTCGCAACTACCTTGTTAACTAGTACATCTTCGGTGGTCAAAGTAAAAGTGGAGTGCGCCGATCGAGTTTCATAATTTATGACCCCAAGGGCCGCTACCTGAGCCCCCGCGCCCCCGGGCCCATTAGTAGCATAATAAATCTAAACTTTCGTCAGTAGAAGCTCATCGGAATGTAGTTTGAACGTTTGCTTTAAGCATGTGAAATGTTATCTGATTCCAATAGATAAAATTAAAAGTATGTTAATTATATCCATTCACTGGCAACAAATAGGTACCTATCAATAATACTTCAATGGTTCGTGGCAAGTAGGTATTATAGGTAGGTACTATTATTTCAGTTAGTACCTAATAGTTTTTTTGTCTGATGTCTTACAGTGCAATGCTGTCTTGATCTGCAATGAGACAAATAACTCAAACAACACAGATTAATATATGATTCAAGTTATACATTTTATATAGGTGACAACTTACTTCACCTTGGTGGTTTCCCACCCAGAAGCTTCTCATCTAATACATAACAATTAAAAATAAATAAGTAGGTACTCTATTGTGTATGAATCCTAATACGAACAATGAAATGAAATGAAATTTATTCACGTAAATAGAGTACATTTGTTGTTATTTATCTTGTTTAACCTTACATCTATTTAGCCCGCCACAGGGCATGTGAATATTAAAGTTCGGGAAAAAAAAAATGTAAATTAAATTAAGATAATAATAATATGTCAAATATCTATTAGTACACACCTCCACACCTCTACAGAGCTAAAAATCAGTTATCAATTTAACATGTCATTGATTGGTATAAAATGATTTATCAAGCAACCAAGTCCTGAGCTGTCTTTTAAAACCTATTAGTGGAAGCATCTTTAGTCTTACTGGTAGTTTATTAAAAATATTTTTACACATCGAGTAACATTTTTTTTTGATACAATTTGGTTCTGGGTATTATGTCCAGGACGAGTCACTCGCCTCGGCTGGTATTTCGAGGAAATATGTCTTTAGCTTTCATGAATAAGCTTTGGTGGGTTTTTACAAACACACAAATTTCAAAAATGTACATGCAAGGAAGCGTTAGAATTCCTAGTTTCTTAAAATGAGGCTTGTACGATTCATAAGGACGAATACCCACCATAGCTCTAATGCATTTTTTGTGTGCTAAAAAGGCTCTGGGACAGTCTGTTGAATTACCCCACAGTAGCAACCCATATCGCAGCACTGAGCTAATGTAACCATGATATGCCAGAAACATAGTTTGTGATGATGATGTCCTTCTTAACTTGCCAAGTGCATACACAAAACTGTTTACTTTTTTACAGACGAGGCCAATATGTGACTTCCAATTACAATGTGTATCTAACGTCAGACCTAGAAATTTTACCGTGTTGGATTCATTTAGTTTTAATTCCATTATATGTTACTTTTCTTGGGGTATCTTTTGATACATACGTTTTGAACTGCATGAAATTCGTTTTATCAATATTTGCATGGAGATTATTTAAATTTAACCATTTTAATACAGAGTCAATTGTTTTATTAATTTCATGGTCATAATTACTTAAGTTTGTACTTGTCAAAATAATAGAAATGTCATCAGCAAATAATGTGCATTTGTAGGAGGTTATGTCAGGTAGGTCATTAATGTAAATTAGAAAAAATAACCTACCTATATCCATAAGATTATAAATTTACAATACGAATAAAAATCATCGGAACGGGGGCGGAGCGTGGCAGATGCGCAGGCGCACCTGTCGTCGCATCGCCTCGCGCACGGTGAGGTTCGCCATCCTTACGTAGAATATTACTAATCCTTTGTCTCCACAGTCCGTCTGTACTGCAACAAGTTGTGTGAATTAAAATATGTACAGGAAGTAAGTAGGCAAGGGGTTCATTTGTGAAAAATATGTAGGTGACGTTGCGAGAGGTAGGTATGTTTCTGAAAATCAATATAGAGAGGGCATCTCTATTGTTCAGTGTTCAAGTTCTCAAGTGTTCTCTCTACTTAATTTCAATGGCTTTACCTATATGCGTACCACGGAGATGCTAATGAAGAAGCAATATTCCTCCGGCTATTAGGTTTGTGGGCCCTTGTTTACAAGCGGTTAGGGCAGTCACCTGACGCCGCGCAGTCGCAAGGACGCGAGCCAAACGCCATTCATAAACAAGTTCGTTTCAACATTGCACCTGCACCGCACATTTATTGATATAAATTAGATTTACTTCATTGGTTTTAGAATAGAGTTTGCTTACAGCATCTACCTTCCTTTTTGACCTGCTTAGATAGGTACTAACCTTCGCGATATAATGTGTTTCACATTCAGCTTACTCATTAAAGCTAAAGCCTGAAACGCTACTGAAATATTAAGTCCCGAGAAAATTAAGAGGAGGGTTCGAAATTTGGTTGATTTTCTATTCTACTGTTTCTTTAAGTAAGTATGTGGACTAGGAATCTTATATTTAGATGTATGATTTTTGACTATATTATCTTGAGTATCTTTAAATCCAAATCACGATTTGATGAAATTTTCTCGATAAAAAAAAATTATGAAATGAGCTCTAATTATTTACAATTTTCCTTGCTACCACGATGTTTTTACGATTTAGATCACGAAATTATTTCTGAAACATAGCAAATAATGATATCTAAACTACCCTTCAACCATATTTTAATTCATGAAGTAGTTTTTTTTTAATTCAAGAATATGTGGTTTGGCGCTTACGTTGTTTATTTCCGAGCGCGCGCACAATATCGCCATCTCACATTTTAAGTACTTGAACTAACCATGTCTCTCTCTAACTTTGTATTGTCAGTGTCCAGTCGGACTTGTTCGACGCCGGACCTGTGAAGGATTTTTTAAAAAATATTACGAAAAAATATTACGGTCGTGCCACATTACAGGTACAGTACAGTATTTACAGTCCGCCGACGCCTATGATAAATAAATAAATATCCTTGGAAATTCTTTTACACATGACTACCTGATCCCAAACTAAGCAGAGCTTGTACTATGGAAACCAGATAACTGATATTACTACATATACTACTTTTTGTTTGTAAATACAAACTAAATATACACTTAATTACACCTAGACTCGGGACATGCGGACATGTTCATGCACACAAATGCATGTCCTGGGCAGGAATCGAACCTACGACCTGCACTGCAGCGTGATTTTCGTTTGCTTTTCCTTGTCTTGTGTAATTTCTTTTCATCTCTTGTCATTTTGTGTCATCTCTTGTCATTTTGTGTCATCTCTTGTCATTTTGTGTCATCTCTTGTCATTTCATAGTTATTCGTGTCATTTCTGTAAAAACTCCCTATTTCGCTTACTGTTATATACTTGCAGCATGGTCTTGGGCCGACAGTGGGAATACATTGCTTGTCAAAACAATGGAGTCGCTTTATTGCGTTTGTTGTAGGTATGGATGGGCAAGTAATAAATATATCATACATCAATAAATTATCGTAAAAAAATAACATTACAGATATGGATAGGAAAATGTTTGTCCGTCCTATTCAATCTATTATATTATAAACGAAAGTAACTCTGTCTGTTACCTTTTCACGGCTAAACCGTTGAACCAATGTTGATGAATTTTGGTATGGAGATAGACTGGGTCTTGGCGGAGAACATAGGCTACTTTTTAGGGTTCCAAAGGGTGCTAACGGAACCCTATTACTAGGCCTACGCTGTCCGTCTGTCTGTCTGTCCGTCTGTCAGCGCGGGCTGTATCTCACGAATCGTAACAGGTAGAGAGTTGAAATTTTCACTGAATGTGTATTTCTGTTGCCGGTGCAGAACAAATACTAAAAATATAATAACATTTAAAAATAAATATCAAGTCTCAAACTTGATATTTTTGATGTGTTTATTCTACGGTGGTACGGAACCCTTTATGTGCGAGTCCGACGCCTTCAGATCTTATGAATGTTTTCTTGAAATAAATATAGTGTATTTTAAGTAATTAACTGGCCAACCCTCAGGTCCTACCTACCATGTTAGGATCTTTTTCGTTCTAGGGGTGTAAACCGTGATTTAACGAGTTAATGTGATAATTTTTGTATTTAAATTATTCAATTCAATGTATTTGTTTCAGACATAGTCCAATATTGATTATTAAAATTATTATAATTTCACAATAAATATAAAACAATAAATAAAAGTAAAAGTAATTAAAAAAAAAAAAAAAAAAATTTTTCATGTTTTATCATTAAAATACAATATAATATAACATAAATTAAAATAAAATACAATAAAATAAAAACCTACCCCTAATTAAACAAATACCGTCCGCGTGGGATACTGGCTGCATGTCCTCCCTGTATTCAAGCTGTTCCTGTTGTCAAGCGAATTTTTTGAGCAAGGAAAGAGCCAGCCCTCTTGTCACCTGTGGCGGTAACCAGTCTAAGGGTGATTTTGATAGATAAAAAAATAAAGATAAAAAGATAAACAAAAAATAAATGCATGGTTAAATCAATAAAATTAATAAAAACTGAAAATACATTAAAAAATAAATTAAATATGGTAAAAAAAAATATTATGACACCGCTGATGACTTCATGATCGGCATCGAAGTTAAGTACCAAAGTATTCCTTTGCCTACGAAACATGAAAAAGATACTCATATCCGGCAGTCAGTCACTGACACAGAGTATGTAAATTTTTACCCGACTACGGTGGGCGGAGGGTTATGATTTTGACCGATATGTATGTATGTTCATCTGCTCCCGTATAACGTCCAAACTATTTTTATATCATAATAATTTGACTAATGAGATATCGTTGGACGCGTCTGGATCGTCCGCTGGTTATAGGCTATTATACGATCGAAATATTGTTATACGTATCTATCAGCATATTGTAGGTATCGTTTGTCTTCTTTTGACTTACTTTGTCTTCAGCAATAAAAACAACATAGAAATTAAATTATTTTTTTCAAATACACTCGACATAAAAATCCCATATAAAACGAAAAAAATATATTTGAATATTTTCATCCATTTCATATATTTTAAAAGGTGCACTGGGACATATTATTTTAATTGTACGAATTAAACAATATTGTTCCTTCAAAAAATAACTATACTATAGTCTACTCCATAGCTGTTCTGTCCTAGCTAAGCGAGAGGGATATATCCTTCGGCAGCTCACGCGACGCTAGCCACACCCCGAAACTAAAATTCATTTTTTTCTTGTATCGTCTTAAGCTGAAATTTGAGTTGCCTTTGAAAGAAAAAAATGCAAGACTAATGTTGCACACAGGTAACTGAAAATCATTTTAGTTGCGAAGCAGGAATGCTTACATCCATACACACAAGTGTAAAACTACTTAATTTTACATGTTTACTGCTTCAGTTTCCCCTGGACTAGTTGAACCCGAGCTCACTATATTTATTACAACAATCGCTCAAGTTCAATCATTACAAGTTGTCGGCTATGCAAGGCTAGGTACCACAAGCGACATAGGCTCTAAAATCTTTTATAATTAAACATAAATCATTTGCATTTTAAAAAGAAATTTAAAAAGGCGATTAAAAAAAACTATAAATAAGACAAGTGCGCAGAAGTTCTTGTCGCATCTCAGTCGAGGTCGCGTTTTGATAAAAATTCAAGTAGCATTGTGTCCGATAAACGAATTTACTTTGACTTTAGCATGGTTTTCATAGTTTATTTCAATTTACAATAAGAACGAATCGTAAAATTAAGCGCGTCTTGTCGTTAGCCGTGATCTCTTCCAGAATAATTAGCTGGTCAGCTGAAATGTTATTTTATTTCGGAACTTGTGTCAGTAGATGCAAAAGCGGGGCGACTAGATTCTACAACGACAAACTCATACATATCGCACACGTGAATTTTCTGTTGAATTTAAATACAAAATTTAACATTCCATTAGCATATTCGCGCGTGCGATATCTACCTATGAGTTTGTTGTTACAGAATCTTCTTAGATGTGTTTTTAAGGAGCTACAGTAAAAGTAACTGTTATTACTGGGTCAGGATGACTGCAAACAAGTTCCATGTATTCTTGTACAACCCACGCGTTTTTCTACATTGAAACTTTTGTATCATTCGATAGGTACCCGTTGCAAATATGGAATGTTTGCTTCAGAAATACCGTTCACATGCACTTGTCCCCTCTAAATAAAAAAACGCTGATTTTTTACCGTAGCTTCAAAAACCCAAACATAACTGGATCGTATTACCTATACTTAGTGCTTAAAATACTGTACCTAGGTACATGAAGAGAATCAATTTTGCTTGATCACCCGTGTTAATTTTCACTTCACACAAGTTCTTCAATTCTAGGTACAGTTAAGTTGAATTGCTTAAATATAAATATCACCTATTAAGTTAACCTGGATAACGTTTAAGCGATTGATAACTGCCATAATACAAATTTGATGAGGCGGAGTAAAGGCCATTTTATTTGGACAGCCGTGTACCGTTCAAATAGTGGTCCAAACCAAATAACCGCTAGCCATTAGAACGCTAGACAAAATGGTTTGTGGGCAATTTGTTCAGTCTGTGTGCTCGAGTGTGTATTTTATATATTTTACAAAATCGAGCAATACTCATCGAAATGATGACGAATGAAATATAAATAGGCTGTTGCTGAAATCTGTGAAACATTTTGTTTAATTGTAGGAACATAACAAACTTACAAAGGATTTAATTGATTATAATTTATATTTGGATAAGAGTGCATAAACTAACTAGGTAGGTACTATGTGATGTTATTAAAAATAACTACTGCTGGTATACTGATGTGTATGCTAGGTGATGCTAGGTGATGAAATAGAAAAGTTTGAATATCATTGGGTGTCGACGTAACTACTTAATTCAAGTTTGGCGTAAAGTTCTTAATTAGATATTAATATATGTTTGGTGAAGTGATGAAAGTAGGAAGCGAATCATAAATCATTACGGTAGAGGTTCATAAAATAAGCAATAATTTATCAATTTGTCACATAATTAGTTTAAAAATGTCTGGTATAATGTCGTGTAGACGTTAATTTACATTTATTAATCAAATAAATGCGAATGTAGAGTTGATTAAGTAGATAAGCAAGTGTAGGTAAGATGAATTGTAAAGCGAATCAAAAGATTTTTTATTAAGTGCCCTGCTCCTCTAGACTGGTGGCTGACGTCTACAAGCGTTCCTTCAAATCGCCACGCTTCATGTATGGAAATGACATAAGTCACGTGATTTACATAGCGACTTGTAATGTAATTTCCATACATTGTGAAGTCTATTCTATTTTATTCGATTAGCGTTCATGCCACTTGTCTAGGGGGGCAGTAGCATTTCTCGAGTATCCCATTAAATAAACTGATAGGATATTATTATCTAAATGTCTAATAGAGTAGAAGCATACTAATGTTTATCACGGACAGTTATATGAAGGAACTCTATCACAATGCCAAGTTAATGAAATTATACAATAATAAAATGACAGATTTGATTACTTTTTATTTATTGACACAATAATATAAAGTTTACATGGTCTTATAACGTGTTTTAGAAAGAAACAAACAAAGCTTTCTACATTCACCAATTTATAATAAGATATCAAGTTATAATCTGACATATTAATGCCTCATAAATATTTTATACTTACTATTATACACGCTAGCAAAAGAAAAAGTTTTTTTGTATGACAAAGTGTTCGCAAAAATAAATAAATTGTGTATTCATGGACATTATTTTAATTTTTGATTTCCATTAAAGTTTCGCACTTTATATTTTTTTTGTGGAAATGCAACGGTAACGCCTACATATAAAATACCTCCTAAGTAAATGTGATTTTTTGACCCTTAAGCTTCCACACACTTAAGTGAAAGCGACGAAGGCGAAGATGTAGAGACACATTTACGGGCAAAACCTAGGTAGCAATCCTCAGGGAAGAGCGAGTTATGGAGAGATAATGAGGCAGCCTGTTTAGTAGGTAGGGTACGTCTCAAAGCGTGGGACATAAAAACAGTAAATACTATGAAAAAAGACACCAAAACGTCGTCGCGAAGTGAGTACTTAATAGTAGGTAACACAATAGTGTGTTGATAATGAAAACGGCGACAATTATGTACAATCGTCTGTCTGGGGAACAGTCGTAGACGCATTCCGTATCAGGTTGAATGACCACGCGTGCTGACTGCCAACACCTCGCCTGCCGCTCGTGTAATCACGTCCTTACTCGATATCGATCGACGTCTAGATCTTTATAAAGTACAAGTAATATTGGTTGCTAACGCGCCTTTATGAGCGGGTGTACTTTCAGAACCCTTTAATGTTCCGTAACCTATTACCTCCAGCTTGTTGACATATCTTTATGAAAGAAAGGTACAAACATTCACTTTAATACCTATGTATTAATTGCTCTTAAGTTATGTAAGACAGTATGTTAATTGTGCTGGCCAATGACCAATAAAAGTATTACATATAAAATAATTTTAATAATTTTAAGTTCCTGTATACACGGCGACAAGGTTCACCACCTGTCACGTTGGGTTCTGACTATCTGGTGAAACGTGGGCTTTGAGTTGGTTAATACCTCCACAATGTGGTGGTGTATGGCCACTCAAGCCTCTGACTACCCCCGAATGGGGGTAAAAGTCGTGACGTTATATTATTATTATTATTATAAAATAATTTGACTATTCCTAACAAACGTCTAGGTACCCACAGCGGGACCGTACGCTTTTCGCATAATACCTAGGTACTAACCAACTTAAAAGTATAATCGTAAAGTATGAACTGACTCTACTAACTTATTTTTGCATTTTCTAATACCCTAACCCGCGACATAGTTAGATTTTCTGATTGCTCCGAATAATCCAATTTGGCGTAAAAAAATAATAGCTTATCACAATTCCGAGACGTCTCAATCCGACAAAATGATGCGATGCCGTCAAATCGGTCTACAATCACAATAAAACCGCTCGTGTAATGGTTATAGTTAGCGGATGTCGGTTTACGTGTCACGGCCGATCCGTACCATTGTACTGTCCCATTGTGACCAATATGTATTTTATTTTTATAGGTACATTACAACCTGTTGCATTATTTATTTGATCGTTCAAGGATTTAAATAGATTGGTGCCGGCTACCCGTTGTTAGTAAAGACAAATGCAGATCCTTTTTTTGGTAGGCAGCTAAAATTTACCTAAACCTTAATACCTACCTATTACCCAATGGTAACAAGAAGGTAGGTTTCTTTTTTCCTCAATGGAATAGTGTATAAGTATTTTAGATACTTGCCTGAAGTGTAGTTAATAACTTTAACACAATTTGGTGCGTCCAGATACCTCGTGTGCCTCGCCCGAGCACTCGTTATGACATCATGTCAATGCGTTTCAACGTTAAAACTGAGCGCTCGGGCGCGGCATGCGTGTGATGTAGACGCAGCCATTGAATCGGGCCTACTTAAGGCTTAAAAGTGAAACGTTGCTGTTTGCTCTTTTACGCTTCGCCGGCACAGACTGGAAGTCGTTACCGATACCGATAATAAGTACTTTACTTTACCTAAACGTAAAGAACAAATGACGACAATACTGTAACTCGGTAAACTATCCCATCCCACTAATATAAATGTGAATGTTTAGATGGATGGATGGATGGATGTTTGTTAAATCACGCCAGTACGGCTGAACGGATCTGGATGAAATTTGGCACAGAGATAGATTATAGTCTGGAATAGCACATAGGCTACTTTTTATCCCGATAGTATGTTCCCGAGGGACAAATGCGCGGACGAAGACGCGGGCAAAAGCTAGTAATAAAATAAACAAATAAAAACTTGAATGCTTAGTCATCTCAATCTCTACCTATTGCTTTAATGAACCGGCAGAATGTTCAAGCAAAGCAACCTTGTTATAACAAGCAAATTCCATTGATCCGTCGTCGTCGCTCCCACTTCCGCACCCCGCTATACGACGTACGATTCACGAGTAGATAAGTACCATAAGAATGCGCTCCACTCCCATCGCCATGGTTCCGAGTACTCAGACAATGGCGTGTCACGACGCGACCGGTGCGGATCATCGTTATAATTGTAATGCTTGTTTTGCTTAACTTTGAAGAATGATGGATCTTTTGTTTCATAGAGTGCAGAAGGCATGTGTGGTCGAAGTAACATCCTTAGACCACACAACACTCTTCTCTCTCTAGAAGGTACAAATATGAAGCCAGTACTTATTTCATGTTAGTGAATCATCCTTTTACTTTATAATAATATGATTTTCAGAATATTCAGTCATGTTACTTTAGTCTTTTGTACACAGTGCCAGTAAATCTCTTGAAGGCAAGTTATTGCTAATTAAAAATGTTGGAACCAAATTTCCAAGATAATCGTGAAATCGTTTGCAATTACCCCTAATAGGCTGATGCTTAAACAAATCCATCACTCATTTCAGGTAATTTAGAGCTAATTTCATGGTGCATTATGGCGCTCGTCAGTCGCGAACCCACTTCAGGAAGGAACGCAATTACTGCCTGATCGATGTGCATACCGATGGACGGGTCTAGTGAAAGCCACACACAACTCTACCGGCTTGGCTACCGGTATTATTGCATTTGTTATTAATAGGCTACATGAAAAAAAAAACATTTGCACATTCAAATTTATTGTAGGTTTCATTGGAGCCTCCATAGAGGACATAGTTACTTGTCATTAGGGCTAGCAAACTCTTCAACGCAAAGAATAAATAACATGAGTCAGTCCTTACTTTTATATCTTTTTTTCCGCTTTCTGGGTAATCGTAAAATGCGACAATAATAAGCCGGAGAAACCAGTTAAGTTACATTCGCACGCAAACTCATCCGAACATAAAATTCAAACAGGATTTTTAAAATTCCAAGTTAATAGCTAAGTAATTCTTGTGACTTGCGGAAAATTGTCATCGACGCTTTTAAGCGTCGTCGTCTCTATTTTTGTTTGCATAAAAAATAGAGATAAGAAAAGTAATGTTATTGACCTGAATTGATTAATTAAAAATCTAACTCATCAATCAATTCATCGCGAGTGCTTTTTTCAAAATAAACAAGTGCTACAGCTGTCGGCTCATGAAAGTAGAAAGTAGTATATCTATTATAAACTAGAACATTTTTAGTAATGAAGACACTAATTGCGTTTTGAAAAAAAAAACCACAAAGATGAATTTGTACTCACGTGAACTGAAAGAAAGGAAAGTTTTATTACAGAACATTCTCATATAAGTATAAGCAAGTAATATTAAGACATGACATACCCACCTATTAAGCTTGCGACACTTTGCCCGTTTGGCGTTATATTCGATAATATGTAGTTAAATGTTACGAATAGGTGGCTATCTACCGGATAACCATATTTTTACCCGACTACGGCGGAGGGTTATGATTTTGACCGGTATGTATGTATGTATGTATGTATGTATGTATGTATGTATGTATGTATGTATGTGCGTCTGTTCCCACCTAACTTCCAAACTACTTGTCGTAATTTGACAAATGAGGTATCGTTAGAAGCTGCTTAATGGCGCGCTGGTTATAGGCTATGTGACGTCACATAAAATTGTATATGGCGCCCTCTAGAGGACATAATGTCATGAACTAAAAAAAAATCATTTTTTAATAAAACCGTGTGGGGTATCAAATGAAAGAGCTTGACGAGCACATTTCAAAAATATATATATTGTTACCTATAACTCCAAAAAAATTAAATAAAAAAAAAGTTTAAAAACTAAAACCCGACTACTGAAAAATTGCGCTCTAAAAAGTATGAAACAAGAAAATATTCTCATCTAGAGGATAGCCGTGGTCCGTGTTCATATGCCATTTGGCCCTAAAGGACCTACACGGACCACGGCTATCCTCTAGATGAGAATATTTTCTTGTTTCATACTTTTTAGAGCGCAATTTTTCAGTAGTCGGGTTTTAGTTTTTTTTAAACTTACTTTTTTTATCAAAATAGTGATTTAAAATCCAAGACGAAAAATAAATGAACGGACGTTGCTTCGTTCAAATATTATAAGTAAGTCATACTTACGGACGTACCTTTGCACATTTTCTTGAACAGTCGTTACCAATCGACACACTTTCTAGAATGGTAAATACATCTCTAAAGATGGAAAGCCATATCGGTCGTTAGCTAGCCGTGGGCGATAACGCAACGCAAATCATAGCCATAAGCTGTGAAGAAAGTTTCCCTGAGGGAACTTTGTTGTAGATCAGGGTTTATAAGGTGGCAGAACCAAACTGTAGTCAATAGACTACTCAAATTCGGGCTGGCTCGGCCGAGGAAGTACCACCCTCTCAGAGAAGATCGGCGTAAAGTAGCTAATTTAACTGCGTTCCGTTCACTATCCCATTTTCCTTCAGGTTGGCAATGTGCGAGCGATGCGTTTGGTATTGCAAGCATCTATAGGTTACGGTAACTGCTTAACATCAGGCGGGTCGTACGCTTGTTTCACAAACAAAAAAAACCCCTTAATCAGCTGACAACAATTCATTTTTTACGATAATGAAATGACCATACCTACCTTGACTTATGTGCGCCACAATAGGATTCAGTATGGCAGTTAGTGTATTTTATTTTCTTAAATCTTCTACCAATTACAATCAGTATTTTTGGGTCGTTATTTTAATAAAAATAAAATAACGTGCTGATTAAGATGTCTGAGCAAAAAGCAGATGAGTGGAACAAACTGATACTCAATTAAGGAAAACAAAAATGGATAGCTCGCGTTCCGCTTCACCGGTCATAAATTTGAAGAGGCATGCAAAACAGCTAATTGCCATAAATAAATTTGCTAGATAAACGTTCGAAAAACATCTTTGTGATCGCAATTTACTAGTGCCAATTAAATTTGCATATTCCAGTCAGACTACAGGAAAACCTAACTGTAAAACTGTATTTCTTGTACACTTATATTAAATTGTCTCAAAAAATATTATTTTTAAATCCAAGTTTAACTTAGATAATCTACCTAGCTAGGTCGATAGCTACCTACTTAAGTTTAATTTAAATCCTCTGTAACATAGGTACCTTATATGGTTGTATGAATATGCTTATCCTCTCCTAGTTGTGATCCTTTTGTCGTGTCAATAGGTACTATTATAGTTACCTATTCGTCTACGTATACTATTCTGCGTATGTATTTCATTAGGTAGGTATTAGTTTTAACCAAATCGATGTCTGCAATATGTCGAGCAATAATACTAGGTAGTCGGGTTTCAAGCAGTCACAAGTAAATCGAACCGGGTCGAGCGCTTTCTCAGAGCTTCACTTTGCAATATGCAGTGATTTGATCTCGTTACCGATTAAGGAAATGCATGTGTCGGAACTAATTCTATTATTATGCCTACTTTTAATTTTTTTAGCTGTGTTGGTAACATACAGTAAAGCATACGGTCAGATAATTCCGGCTAAAACCGAGATGCACCTCGCTAGGCGGGATTTTCAAGTAAGCAAATAGATAAGGTTTGGCTTCAGCTAGGCTATTCTGTAACGTCATACTCACTTCGCACGCGTGAATTTTCTAGTGAAATGTCAAATTTCAATACAAAATTTGACATATCACCTGCAAATTCACGCGTGCGAAGTGAGTTTGTCGTTACAGAATAGCCTAGCAGGGAGTACCAACTTATTAAGATAAGTCTACACTATAGCGCATGATAGGCAACAGATACAATGTTCGGCTATCTTATGAAGAAGAAAATCAACGCAACACAGATACATTAACCTGATCAGAACTCAATCAACCTAGTTATCAACTCATGCTCTGATGCACTTATTTATATAATGCGTGACAAGTTTTAAATAGTTTTATTATAAATCTGCTCATTCACGATCATTTCATTAAGTGAAGTAGATCGAGAGAGTGTAAAATGTGAGAGGCGATGACTGAGAAAAAAACTTCGTACTAGTTTAGTATAAGTATAACAAGAAATAATTAATCGCTAATAGTTAGGTAGCATAGTCTAATAAGTATTCCTCATGCGACAGATCTTGAGTTCTCGAATCTTACCTGTTTACCACCTTATTGACGTGAGCCGAGGCGTTTAGTTGAGGGAGGCGAAAGATAATATTGAAACCGAAAAAGCATCGGCAAAATGTAGGTGCACTGCTACGCACGTTTCTGCTCACCCTTTGGGAAATACAGGCGTGATGGTGTGGTGTGTATAATGCATGATCTAAAGCGCACTACATACTGAACACACATTTTATGGACTACGTTTGTAGGTAATGCCATTACTGAGTAATTCCAGCGTTGCTAGAATTTCCACCTTCATCTGAAGCGTAAAACCAATAACTCTGCACAAATGTTGACATAATCGGCATTGCTCATCAGGGCCCCTAGTCTGCTAACAATTAACCATTGCGAAACCACTGGTTTTTTATATTATCTGCCTGAATTATTCATTGTAAATCGTAAATTCTTGGCGATCGGCATGTTCTAGACCAGAGGACTGCTAACTGGTGACCGACAACACGTCGACCGTCATGAATTTTAGATTTAAATAGGTAAAAAAAAAAAACGACTTTTATACCCATCCGGGGGTAGTCAGAGGCTTGAGTGGCCATACACCACCAATTTGTGGAGGTATTAAGTCAACTCAAAGCCTACGTTTCACTAGATAGTCAGAACCCAACGTGACAGGTGGTGAACCTTGTCGCCGTATACAGGAACTGACTATTACCTAATCCCGAAGGATAGGTAGGTTTCCTCACGATGTTTTCCTTCACCGTAAGCGAACTGTACATTATGCACATAGATGAAAATTCATCCATTGGTGCATGCCCCACCGGAGATCGAACCTGGGACCTGATAAAAAAGAAATCACGTAAATAATATTAGAAGCCAGTGGGTAAATGGTAGCAGAATCGGTACCCTGGTCGCATGACTGCGCGGTATTTGCCGGCGAAGAGAAACGCGCCGACGAAAGTAAAATGATAATCATCGACAAAATACGAATCGGACGTTCGTCACGGCGCGGCGCAAGTGAATTGAGTAATTGATAGGTGACCGATACCTTGGCGTTGTTGAACACTGCTTAATGAGAGTAAAAGTTATTTTAGATGCGAGGAAATAATTGGCAGCGAAAATCATGATATTTACCTAGTTGTAGCTAATGATACAGTAGGCAGGCACTATCAAGCAGTTTGTTCTTTCATATTAATTTCTACTGCTACAACATAGTTTTGGATAGAATTTAACTTTCTAAAATCGCATACTTACGCGTTTATAGGTGTACTTACCCTATACCATAACGCTTTTAAAGTAGGTATCTACTCCCGGAATGGGTAGCCAGAATTGTAGAGTACCTACCTACCTACGGTTGTACATGTTATATCCATCACAAATGATCAATTTCACAGTAAGTAGGTCTATGCTTATTTTTAGTGATTGATTTGGAAATTTCCACGTTTAATCCGGTTAAAAATAAACCCATAAAACTTTTATCTTTTATAAATATAGAGGCATATACATAAAATATTAAAACCAATGTATTAAAAGCTGTCTGCACTTATGCCGTGAAGAGATGCAGAGTTCAGTTAAAGTTGGATGAGTAAATACGTCTCCTGCTTGAATTCGGTATTTTGGTCATTAAATAAATTATGCTTAAGGTCAAAAGCAATTATTTACTTGCCTATTCCCGATCTACAAGAAGATAATAGTTATTAAGTTGGTTAAATAGTCGTTAAATATCCGTATACGTGCGTAAAGCATACCATAAAATGTTCCACTTACAAACTTATATAGCTCTACATAAGTATAAACCTGCTCTACATAATTGTACTTTTTGGTTTCGAGTTCGAATTAAAAAAAATACAGTCGAATTGAGAACCTCCTCCTTTTTTTTAAGTCGTTTAAAAATATTAAGTTCGAAAATAAGCAATATCTACGGTACAATTTATGATAACACCTACGTTTATAATTATAGCAATAATTCTACGACACACCACTAACGATACATGCATGGTCACTCTTCACGTAAAAAATCAACTAATAATCTTGGTACGAAATCGCTCACCAATCTTAAATAAGCATAAGGGATTTTGAGATTAGCTATTTAGTGGTCTTCTAATACTTATGTACAAGTGTTCAAGCGTCATTAGAATAGAGATTCTTTTGAGATCCATATACCTATGTCTTCACCAGTGCGCTTTCATGTTCATCTTGCGTCTTCAACTTTCAATTCATCTCGCGTCAAGCGCGTGCAATATTGATTGCATTAAGAGGCATGCAGCTTAGTGTCTACACGTGTGCGTCCTGGTCGGTCGTCAAGATGTACAAGTGTAGATATTTGTGCAGAATATTTAGTATTAACTACAAGGAAAAAACTTAAGATAAAAGAGTATCTGGATAAACGATGTTTAGAAGACACGAAACAAAAATTACGAAAGAAAACATTCATAATTTCGATGTTTTAACTTTATCTGCCGCCATTTTGTATGTAAAGCGCACGGAATGTTGCTCGCGAAACCTCCGGTGGCGGATCAGCGTGCGCTACGGGCGTGCGCTGTTTTTGAGCTAGAATTGGGCGTGCGTTATTGCACGCGCTATGGCGCTTCATGCATGCGTCAGACGAAAGCGCAAGATGAACGTGAAAGCGCACCGGTGAAGACATAGCTTATGAATAATAATAATATTAGCCATTTGTGTCCCACAGTTGGGTAAAGGCCTCCCTCCACTTCTTCCACACATCCCTGTCGTGGGCTATACAAGACCAATCCCTCGCAAAGATGTCCCAGTTCGTCACGCCATCTCAGTCTGAGCCTGCCGCATGCCCGACGTGCCCGTGTTACATTTTGTGAATTATGAAAATGTTTCGTTCCCCAGCTGAAGAGCAGGGCTGACTGATGCGTGCGCGGCCGCCGGCGCGGATGGTGCGAGTGCGAGGATGCGCGAGGAGGAGCTGGAGGTGGCGCTCAAGGTGGTGATCGTGGGCGACGGCGGCGTCGGCAAGTCCAGCATGATCCAGCGCTACTGCCGCGGCACATTCACCAGGGACTACAAGAAGACTATCGGCGTCGACTTCCTCGAACGGCAGATAGAGTGAGCAGGACCGCTATTTACAATTGCTTTACAAAGCCTTTTTAAGAACACGTCAAAAGTCACCACTGAAAATAAATTTGAAATGTATCTTAACTTTCTTTAGAGTGATTTAATCTAGTCTAAAAGTGAATGTATAATTATTTGGTACAAAACCTAAAAGGAAGAGTTATATCCAAGTTAAATTGGGCTGACGACTAGAGCATGATTAAATAGAATTTAATCTAAGTGTGAATATCAGTATATCCAGACTTTCTGGTAGGTCACAAAAACCCACCGTGATTAAATAAGGACTGCATTTTCCGACGATACTTAGGTTCTCTTATAGGTCCTAATAAACTTAACAGTAAGTTGATGTTCTGAATCCTTTATAATGCCACTCCTGCCTAAGCCTCCCCTCAATAGTATGTCATTATCCATCTCGCTGGCCCAGTGCGGGTCGGCGGAACTACAGCAGTTTGGTAGGCTTACCTGTCATGTGGTGTTGTTGCGTGTACCGGATCACAGACCATCAAGGTAGCTAAATCAATAATAAGACTATTGGTCTGACCAGGATCGACGGTGAGGAGGTGCGGCTGATGCTGTGGGACACGGCGGGCCAGGAGGAGTTCGACGCCATCACCAAGGCGTACTACCGCGGCGCGCACGCGTGCGTGCTCGCCTTCTCCACCACCGACCGGGATTCCTTCCTGTCGCTGCACTCGTGGAAACTAAAGGTGCCTATTTGTAATTAAGTATAGTTAAGGGCGTCCATAAATTACGTGAGGCATTTAGGGGGAGGGAGGGGGTCGAGCCAAATCTCACCAAATCTCACGTGGGGGAAAGGGACCCCCCCGTCTCGGAAAATCACACATATATTTTTTTACCGCAAGAAACAGCGTGAAATTGCCAGAACACTGGGTTAAATTAATTAAAACATGTTTCTCCACTAGAAGATGGCGTTTGAAAAAATCTCACGTGAGATTAGAGAGGGAGGAAGGGGGTCGAGCAAAATCTCACGACATCTCACCAAGGGGGGAGGGGGGTCGAAAAATCACCTCACGTAATTTATGGACGCCCCCTAACTTGTGGTCGTAGTAGCCCAATGAGAATAGCGTCCGCGCTTTGTGATCAGAAAGTCATAGGTCCAAATCTAATACCGCTGGCGGTAGGTACCGATGGGTTTTTACAAAATCTATGCTCATTTACAAAAACAGAATTGATCGTGAGCGCGTAAGCTCCGACAGCTTAACATTTACTTCTGATAAACGCACCCAATTCCCGATTATCACCGCCGTTAAGCTATGCGGAGGCCTACAAGCGCCCAGGAAACTCAGAGGGTTGACGGCTAGCTCAAACGAGCGAACAAACGGTTGAACTTTACCCATGGTCGTAAAAAAGTAGAAGAAGAAAGTCGTAAGAAGTGAAGTAAGTAGTAGCCAAAGGCCAAAGTTAAAAAGTATCCTACGTATAGCCATTCTTGTATGATACTTTATATTGATAGGAATTAGATAGCTAGATACTAACTAGTGTAGGAGCATACTTCATAGGTATGATATCTTGTAACTTAATCACATTACTATCGCGTCCACTGCGACTGACACAGTTTATATTTAAACAGAGCTGCTTATAGCAATTGGTACCTAAGCAAGCAGCTTATGTTGACACATAAATGTAATGAACGAAAATGTTATTTCCTTTGGCAATATTTTTGTATCATTTTGGAGTATTCGGGTCATTTGAGCTTGTTTTTATGTGCGTACATTTGAATGCCTGGGTTTTGATATTCGGTCTGATATTAAGTAAATTGAAGCAGCACATTAAGATAACTGGGGTCGTGTCGTGACACGCCACACAACGGTTCCTTGTAACCGTATTGGCCGCGTATCTACACTTGTTATGTACCGCGTATCGTGGACGATGTTTACATTTATGTGCCTATATTTGGAGCGGGTTCGACGTTCACACGAAATAATCATTCGCGAAGATGCACCGAACACAGTACTTTCTTCTCGCGTTCACGTATTTAATATATCCCGCGAGTGGTTTGATGTATACCCGGAGTGAGGCGCAATGTGTTGACTACTATTCTACCGGCGGAAACTACGACCTCAAGGAACTACCGGCGCAGATGTACGCCGTGTACTTCTGGCCACCGAACCAGCGGCAGAGAGACAGCTGCGAGAACATCACCTTCAAGAAACTGGACCAAGATGAGGCGGCACGGGCGACGCAAGAGTGTCCCACTATCAATACATCCTCAAACGACACGGTGATAAAAGCCACGTACATCACACCCGCTGGGAAATCGAAGCAACTGCTATATTACGGGAACGAGGAAGTGAAGAGCATGTACAGAGCGTGCGATAAGACGATATCTAAGTACATATTTATAAAGGTGAATGATAATTATGTCATGGGGATCAACTGCTCGGCGCGCGGGCGTGGGGTGCTGCTGTCGAGGTTCCTGCCGGGCGCGGCGGAGGTGCGGGCCGTGGTGGACGGCATCGACATTATGACCGGCAGGGAAGGGAGCCCGGACTGCGCGTTGCGCCCTTGATTATAAGCTTTTTAATTTGATTATAACCTTATAAGTACTATCTACTTAATAAATGTTACTTTAATTCCGAGTTATTATTTTTAACAGATCAATAGACACCTATCAGGGCAAAAGGTAATATAGTTTAACGTATATATTCCTACAGTAAGCAGTCTATACAGTTAATATAACCGATCGTGCTTTCATGTTTTCAGGTGGAGAATGAATGCGGGGAAATCCCGACGATAATAGTGCAAAATAAAATAGATTTGATGGACCAGTGCGTCGTCGGACCGTGAGTATGATAATTATCGTCCTTTTAAAGTGTCTCTAAAATATAACAAATCAATACAGATGTCGTGAGATTTGGCTCGACCCCTATCCACCTCTAATCTCACGTGAGGCCTCCATTAATTACGTGAGGCGATTTAGGTGATTTTCGACCCCCTTCTTCCCTTGGTGAGATGTCGTGAGATTTGGCTCGACCCCCACTAGCCCCCTCTAGTCTTATGTGAGATTTTTAATCGCCATATTTTATTGGAGATACATGTTTTACTCAATTTTACAGTTTCTTGCGAGGTAAAAATATTTGCCGAGACCCCAGTGAAATTGGGTGAGATTCGGCTCTACCCCCTTCCCCCCTAAACGCCTCACGTAATTAATGGACGGCCTAAGTTAGTTTTGTTTGTTTGGTATGTAGCGACGAGGCGGAGCTGGTGGCGCGCGCGCTCGGTTGCCGGCTGATGCGCGCGTCAGTGAAGGAGGACGTGAACGTGGGCGCCGTGTTCCGGGCGCTGGCCGCGCGCTGCCTCGCTGACATGCGCCGCGACGACGCCGCCGACAGCGCGCTGCCCTGCCACACGCCCGTCATAGGTAACTACGGCTGATTTTATTAAGCCCCGACGAAAAAAGACGCGCTAAGTACATAAAATAGTAGTAAAGTAGAAAATATTAAACTTAGCGGTCCCCCGACGCAACGACGCTTAGATAAAAATATTCTATTCATATATTATTCCTTTTTAAGAGGTTTTTTGTGTCGGGGGTTGTAGCACGTCAACCATCAACACATACAATTTTACATCACCAATAAGCCTTTAGCTGATTGTATAGTGAGGCTTGCTACAGCCCGCGCGTGTGTAACGGCCATCCTGATGTCAGTTGTTCAAGCCGCCTGAAGGCCCCTGATATGGCTTAGCGAGTTTAGATTACAACCGGAATCGACTTTTTACTGGGCCTCCGAAGCACGGTGACGCTCGCAAGTGGCACCCGGACCGGTCGTTGTGGAAAATCCTTGGGGAGGTCTATGTCCTACAGTGGACGCCTTTTGACTGGTATGATGATAATGAGGTTCGTCAACTATTACAATGGGAGTGGGACCAAAAACGTGGATGGTTAGGGTCTGCATCTATATCCATGCACCTGAGGGGGTAGGCGCAGTACTGACCTGACTTAAGTTTGTTTAGGACTAAAGTAAGTGTCGACGTTGCAGGTACATTCACGAACCACAACAGTAACGGCACGATCCTGCTGCGGCCGGCGAAGCACCGGCCAGGCGGCAAGAAGAAGAACGTGTTCAAGAACGCGTGCCGACTGCTGTAACGCGCTCCCACACCGACCACCGGCGCGCTCAAAACTCATCATGCTCAAGAGACGATCCCAGGCAAACTGATACAACCACTGGCAAGTGGCAAAACAATTGACGATTCAACGGAAATAAAATCATAAAGACTAGAATCAGACAGAAGAGTGTTCATCGTTATGCGTCCGTTCGTTGCAATGACTCGGCGCACACAGCACGCGGTCAACAACCCATTTTTTTCATAGAACGTGAAAGCACGCTGTTCTGTCTGTCCGGGATCTGATTCAGGCCAAAAAGCCGGTTATATTGTGCCACCAAGCTTAGGTGGCCAAAACGAATATTAGATTTTTATCGTTTTGTAAAAGACAATTCTTAGGTCGGCGCCCTCGCCTGATCAGATAAGTCGTCGGTTGTTGCTACTGTATTTTGATTATTTTAAAAACAATTTATTGAAAAATAACAGTTAAAAAATTTAGTCATACGCATTGCTCAATTGGTGCGTCCAAATGCGGCGCATGCCTCGCCCGAGCACTCATGTTATGACATTATGTCTATGCGCTCCGACGTCAAAACTGAGTGCTCGGGCGCGGCATGCGCCTGATCTAGACCCAGCCAATGGATGCAATCTGGACGCACCAAATTAAATATACATCACGTGTCATACGTGTTAAAATACACAAAATAATTGAACCCAGAATACATACCCGGCTCTGACAAGCCAAACATCGAATAACATGTGACTTGAATTTTAGTCGTAAGGACGATCGTTTAGTCATAATCTTAATTACTCAGTAGTTTTATATAAATAATAACAAATCTATGTAAATATTTTGTACTTACCCAACTATTCATTTTATAAAAATAAATTATTATTTTGGACAGTTTATGTTTTTGATGAAAACCTACCTAATTTGTTTCTTTGTTAAAATTAAACACAATAGTAAAGATTAAATAATGTATTTAAAAATGATGCCACAGAGTAAAAACTAACTGATAGCTCGCAGACATCCCGACCACCGAAACAAATCATTTTCCATGTATTGCGGTGCTCAACGGGGAATAATTATTTTTTACATTTAAACTAGCAGAGGTAGGATAAAACAAGCTACAACAATACACACAACGATGTAGACATCTAATATAAAAAATATAGTTAATAAGCCTCACCTTATATCCAGCTTAAATCGGTAAGGCATAACTCAGATGCCACTAATAGTCTGTTTCAATTTCACCCTACTTTATCGTGCATGTTATATCTACATTAAATAGGCATACAATATTTTTATAAAAACGAAACGTATTGAACAGCACTTATAAATTGACATTGTTTGAACGCATACATTGCAAATGCATTTTGCAACAAAATGCAATTAAACAAAACTAATTTAGAATAATATTCCTCCGATAACCATAGTGTAACATATAATTAAATCACTCATAAATAGGTTATTTATTGTATGCCATGGCCTCGCGGTGCGGTTCTGGGGGCCTATTACGTACCCGGATCACCTGTTTCTTTCCAAATTTTGATACTAATTCACTATGGAAATGTGTGAAAACTCATAGCCAGAACGAAACGGATTATTGATTTCTTACCGGGGTTGTAATAGCAACCCAGTGCATACCGCACAGGTACCCAACGTGTGCAGCGAACAACGCCTACATTATATAGTCTATTTGTATAGTATTGCGAATCGACGCCTAAGCCCGAGTGCTCCAGTTTCGCCATACTATAAGTAACTTTACTATACAATCTACTTCATTCATGCGAATATTTTCCTTGAGCATCGTTTTATGATGAAATTGAATAAGTACAACTTTTAAGATTTTTTTAACGTCAATTGTAATAATTTTGCCACAAATATTTTTAAAACGTTTTATGAATGATCAGTCTCTAGTGATCTATAATTATGATAATTAAATAATGAAAATTTTAATAAAACTTATTTTTATCGTGATCACGAGAATAATAAGCTTATTAAAAACGACTTCGGTGTTCAATCATCTGTGCAATCTTTTACTATCAAGTATAAAAAATAAAAAAAACGCTTTTACATAAATAATTTACACGAAGCATTTTCCGCATGCGGTAAAAGGATATTTACCGCAAAACGAGCCGAAACAAACGAAGCGAATCTTTTGAACTAAATCCTATTGCTACACACTGCAAATTATAATCAAACGGGGTTTCAAAACTTTGACAAATTTAAAGTGCACCACATGTTTCTTATACGTACTTCTTCCTACAGTCCGTTAATTACTATTTTACAATTATAAACGACAATATGCTAAATTAGTTTCATATGAGGCGCCGAAAGGATTTCCACCTTTCATTAGGTAAGACTATAGAAAAGTTGGTAGAGAAGATTGACCAAATAGCATGTAAATGCATAAATAGCATATCTATTACAAAAGGCATGCTTTGCATGTACCACAGAATACAGTATAAAAGTATCTAACGTGATAAATTTGAAGATATTCAACACAAAAAAATATAAAATATATTCAATTAAGTAATTTTAACATTAAACAAACCAATATATTATGTTACCATTATGGTACCTATATATGCTATCTCTATTTAGCAGAACAAAATAGAGACAACACCGTTAATATGTGTTAACGTTTCGTCAGTACAAACCAAGGGCTGCAAGGTAACCATTATTGCCTAATTTGTCTATTAAAATTACCTAATGAAAGGTAATTAATTAGGAATTAGGAAATCATACATCATACTATTCTAATGGTCCTAGGCATAAGAATAAACGCAAAGTAATGTTCCACCATACAAACAGAAAATGGAATATCAACAATTTAATAAGTAAGTATACACATAGATTATCACATTTGCCAAAGCTTACAACCACTGCACTGTGGATTTGGAAATGAGAAAGGGCGATGTTAGAGGACGTCCATTAATTGCGTGAGGCGATTTTGGTGGCTTACCGACCCCTCCTCTTCCCTTGGTGAGATGTCGTGAGATTTGACTCGGAGATCTGACGTGAGATTTTTCAAACCCATTTTTAGTGGAGAAACACGTTTTATTTAACTTAACCCGGTTTGCTCGCCATTTTACACTGTTTCTTGAGGAAAAATAAGTGATATTTGCCGAGACCCCGCCTCTCCCCCACGTGAGATTGGGTGAGATTCGGCTCAACCTCATCCCCCAAACGCCTCACGTAATTAATGGACGCCCCCTTGTTTGTCCAAACAGTTACAAAAATATTTAACAAATAATGTGTTTGTTTAGCTCACAAATTATAAGCAAAAACTGATTTTAATAGGAAATAAGATAAAAGTGTGTAAGTTACTGTCTTACAATATTGAAGTATCTCAGACTAGATAATACAAATAATTAATTATATAGAGGTTTTTTTTTTCAATATGTGATGTTATGTTTAATTATAACAACTAGAATATACAGCAAGATGGGTCTTGTGATGTAACAATTTTAATAATTAAATTAATATAACCAAATCAAATAAACTATTTTTAGATATTTAGACAGTAACCAATACATACTAAAATTAATTGACTTTTTCGAATAACTAATGTCATCATCTGAATACTTTTAAAGATAATGAGTATAAACAGTGCTCTAGCAATAAAATACATAAGTAACCCAAAATTACTAACTTTATATTTAAATATACATGAGATACAGCCATAGCACCCTTGCACACTTACCATAAAGTGCATTTAATTAATTTACTAATACTTTCCACCCTTTAATATTGTATAGCCACATTTATCTTCCTCTCTCACTCCCGGTCCACATGCTGCAGAAATAAATGTCCCTCTACACAGTCGGATGAGATACCCGATAAACAAGGACAGAGCTATAGAAAGGCTTGTATTCCCAAACATTACTATGAGGTCTCATCTGAAAAATGTCAAACATTCTTTAAAGGTTTTCCCTTACTTTTGGCCAGTATCTTTATTGCACGCAAAGCATAAGTGCCACAAAAGTCACAAGGCGTAATCCAACCCGGTAACAGACATAAATCAAATTATTTTAAGTAGAAGAGTATATTTTTCCTTACATTATATTTAGTTCCTTTATCCGAAATCAATTGAGTAAAAAATGTTGAACAAAGAAAGTATTTTTTCTAATTGTGTCGCTGTCGCCCTGAGAAATACCGTGCTGGGTCGCGTCACAGTGCCGCATTCGAGTTCTTTCTGAGTGATTAGAGCAAAAATATTCCAGTAAGCCATAAGGATGACCCATATCACGTAAACTGAGGTCACTGTACGTACATACTATACTGCTTTATTATGATTCTTCTGCGGTGGGTTTCTTTTCCATGCAACATGCCCTTTGACCTTTTTCAGGCACGGTGGACAAGAGGAATTTTAAATAGAGAAATGTCATATTGTGACAGTTTTGTATCAAAATTAGCGACGCTTTTAGCCGGTCGATAAGTTGGTGTGACTTTTACTTTGGTTGGCTGTTACTTGCAATGAAGAAACAGGCCGTTAGACAAGTATTATTTGTGAATACGGCCGAAAAACAAGCAGTTGGTGCCTAATTTTTTCCTATAACCCCATCCCTCTTAGTGTAGAATAGTTTTAAACGAAAACTGGCAGTAATAAAACGCTCAGCGTATCACGAGTTTACTTGAGAGTATATCCTCTACTCACGAACAAGTAGTCACGTTGAGCTTCGCGATGTAGGCTAGAAGGCCTTGGAGTCGTTTCTTGACCCGCTTCTGGTCATCGAGGGTGCAGCCTAGGATAGCGGTCTCGAAGTTCTTGTCGGTGCCGGAGCAGGGGTCGGGCTGGGAGGTGCACGCGTTCATGAAAGTCTGGCATCGCGTGTGCGCGATCACTGAGTCATCGTGGACGGTCATCACTAGTTGGTCTATGTACATGTTCACCTGGAATTACAGAACACGTTTGTAAACTTCACTCCGCAAAGTAATTTAATTAATATTATAACGCAATTGGTAATTCAGCACGCAAAGCTATGCTTGCCTAAAATTATATTCATCTACAAGGGTCTCTTTCTATCGTGTACCTCTTATCTTTTCTTTTGCTACCTTCCTAAAGTAAGGAGCGCGCCAGGCCTGACAAAGTTAGGGTTTTCTTGTAACAAATCTGTTCAACTGTTTGGAATTTACAAAGCTTTTTACAAATAGCTATAGGTAGTTGCAATCAAGTTGGAATTTTTCCATTGAGGTCGTTTGCCGACGGTATTATGCCGTATTTGCGTGTTGCATGAGAAATAAATAACATTCTAGTTCTAGTCCGACTTTAATAATGGTCGATTATTATCAACATAGAATTTTGAACTTTTTATTTATCACATATTTAGCTTAAGTATACTAAGCCAAAAGTTACTAGTTATAGTCCGGTAGATTTTTCCATAGTTCTTACTAACACTAGGCTAGTGTATGTACTTTAAGTAATAACTATTTTTGATCTACCAGTTTGAATGTTTCTAAACTTTAATTGGAAACATTAAATTAATTAGTGAAGGTGAGATAATTGGCATGAATATGACGGCCAAGGTCAACGCATTTGCAAAGCGAACACATGCGCCGGCGCACAAGCAGACAAAGCACGAGCGTCATAGACTTACTACAAGAAACTAAGTACTTGTCTCAATAACTCTATGACCGATGTAATAAAATTAATTAATGAAGTCATTGTTTTGTTTTAGAATCAACGCACATCGACTCACGATTGCATTTACGTCAATACAAATCGCAACAATCATAACGTGCTCTTCAAGACAATAAACATTTTTACTAATTTATTGTATGTAACAAGTACCAACACTTATGAGAGTAACGTACGTTGGTCCCAATTTGCAAAAAACCCGATTATGAAAAATCACGCTCTAAAAAGTATGAAACAAGAAAATATTCTCATCTAGAGGATAGCTGTGGTCCGTGTAGGTAGGTCCTTTAGGGCAAAATGGCATATGAACACGGACCACGGCTATCCTCTAGATGAGAATATTTTCTTGTTTCATACCTTTTAAAATTACGACAAGTAATTTGGACGTTAGGCGGGAACAGATGAACATACATACATACCGGTCAAAATCATAACCCTCCGCCGTAGTCGGGTAAAAATACGAATAGGTTGGTTCCAGTAAGTCTAACTACATCCATTTCATCTCAATAAACCTATTTTGGTAAAATGTGTTATTATACAGAAAGTCTAGTAGACCTATTACCAACCCTCTCTTCAGGCACAGCCCGCAACAGCGGAACACATAAAAAGCTCGATACGTTTCCGTGGCAAAAACATTGACATTTAAATCCGTCTAACGTAGTCAGGGTCATTACCTTATAAGCAAGGTGATTTTGACCCACACACCAATTAGTCAAGTTTACACACGATCTACAAGTCACTGCTACACATTATATTATATTGAATGAGTCATTTTATTACGATTTCCGTATTCTACTTTAATTTGAACTAAATACGTATTCAAGAGTTCCGTACAACTTGAATAAGATTAGTGCTGACATAGTAAGTTATGTCTACGCTATAAACGGTACCTACAGTCAAAATTTCATGTTTTTAAAACCAGCGGTTCATGTATGCAAATAACATAAGTCACGTGCTTTACTTATCGACTTATGTCATTTTATGGCATTCCTGGAGGCTTGTAAGGGGGCGTCCATTAATTACGTGGGGTGATTTGCGACCCCCGCCCCTAGGTTAGATGTCGTGAGATTTGGCTCGACATAATCTCACATGAGATTTCAATAACCATATTTTAGTGGAACATGGTTTACTTAATTTCACCAAGTTTTCTGGCAATGTCACAGTTTCTTGCGGAAAAAGTATTACGTGATATTATTATTTGCCGAGACCCCGCCTCTTCTTCCCCACGTGAGATTAGGTGAGATTCGGCTCTACCCACTCCCCCTCAAACGCCTCACGTAATTAATAGACGCCCCGTAAGCTGATGCTAACAGGCTCAGCGTGCTTACCTGGTGCAGCGCCTCTTCCTGCTGCGGGTCGCGGTCGGTGCGGACGGCGACCTCCACTGTCAACGCGCGCGCTAGGATGCGCTCCGCGTACCGGCTGATGTCTTCCTTATCGCCTGCACCGAGATATTGGCGCTTATTATATGTACATACATAGTATACTCACGCTTGTATCCCTCATGAGGCTACTGATTGTCACATGCTAAGATCCTTATACGAGGTGTATTTTGCTTGCTTCATCCACATGCATACATCTTGAGTTGAGTGTGCTACGAAGTTGACCTTTCTTAAATTAATCAGGATGTGGAAATGTCTCCTAGGGCGCTTTCTTTGGACGCTTCCGGTCACTTGCTCTGTGTATAAATCTTTCGTCAGTCAACTTTTAGGCCCGCCACATACATACGGAATTGCGTTTCGTAATATCGAATAAGTGATAACGAACGCAGTAAATCCATCCAGATGTATGGACGTATCGCGTTCGGAAACCCCGATTCGATATTTCGAAACGGAATTCCGTATGTATGTGGCGGGCCTTAGTCATGCTCTCTACATGGTCAAACTATCTTAGCATACTCCTCTCAATCTCATCACGTCATCCTCCATAACATTATCATAATCAGCACTAATCACTGATTTAAATAAATACAGTTTCCTTTACACACCAGACATTAAAAAAATTCAGTTTCATAGAGCGTGATCTCTTTCACTCATAGATGATAAATCAGAATTACGAAACAATTTTTTTTTTCTTTTTAGTACTGCGGTGGCAAAAAAGCCTACGGCCCGCCTGATGTCAAGGAATGGAGGGAGGGGAGGGGGGGTTTTGGGCTTTCAGCTCTCTCAGTCATCGTATGAAACGCAGCTGTAATAGCTGCTTTACGCCGATCTTCTGTGAGAGGGTGGTACTACCCCGGTCGAGCCAGCCCGTATATGAGCCGCGGTCAATTGACAACAGCTTGGCTCTATCACCTTTGACCTTTGATCCTGCAAACATCCAATGCAGTCTGCCAAGTGCCAACCCGTAAGCGAAGGCCGCTCAGTTAGTGCATATTTCCTTATTATTGTATTATGGACACTGCAGTTATTTATAATTAGCCTGAAAGTTGTATTATTTTAAGGAAAACTTCCGTCTCGTATAGAGCGGAGTTGCTGTCTACAGGTAGTAATGTGAATGAAGGGCAACAAAATAAAATAGGTTTAAGTATTTCGTGAAGTCCATTTTCTCAGTCTACTCTCTTGCATCTTGTCGGCGATATCGCGCACGCCCAGGCCTCATCAGATAGCTTTTATTTTCGATATTTGACCAAGCTCTTTTTCTTAATGGCCTCTTTCCATTAAGTCAAATGTTTAAAGTTAATAAGTGGATATTATCATTACCTAATATTTAGGGTCCCTAAATTGTTACTCAAAACTAAAAAGTCACAAACTCTTATTATTTTGATTTGGGTAAGAATCCCTAAATATTGGGTGGTGTACCTACTGCCTGACGGGCCCGATGGCGTGGTTGGCTAAGATTCGGCCTTTCACGCTGCAGGTCGTAGGTTCGATTCCTACCCGGGACATGCATTTGTGTGCATGAACATGTCTGCATGTCCTGAGTCTGGGTGTAATTATGTACATATTAAGTATGTATTTACAAACAAAAAGTAGTATATGTAGTAATATCAGTTATCTGGTTTCCATAGTACAAGCTTTGCTTAGTTTGGGATCAGATAGCCGTGTCTAAAAGAATGTCCCAGGATATTATTATTATTACTACTGAATAAAGTATCCAAACACTTTTTAGATATAGAACTCACATTCTTTTTGTGTTGTTTGTTTAGATTGAAGCTATTCGTTTCCTTTTCAGCAGTGATGTAGTTGCTTTTTCCACAACACAAAAATGAACATTTAAATGAGGTGGCACATCACAGGATGTGTACAAACCCGAACTGCTGAAGTCTAACCAACAAATCTGATTATAGCCCATGGGCTGATCGCAGATGGCAAAATATATGTATGAAGAAAAAAAAAAAAAACTCACATTCAGTAACGTCTGCCAGCAGCTCCGAGTGCTTGATGCTGTCCAGTGTGGAGAGCAGCGAGTCCTTCTCCTCCTCAATGCGTACAGTGTCACGACGCAGCCTCTCCACCCGCATCTCCACCTGGTCCAGCACTGCTATTAGCCTGTTGAAAGGGCATAAATAAATTATCCGCTAAATACTTCTTCTTCTATGGACAAATTCCACAAATAGATGACTTGGTGTAATTGGACTGTTTTGTACGTTGGAGGGTGGTGAGACGGTTACTCCAGCCATCCCAGCACCACCAGGAACTTCCCCAGAGTGCTGAATACTTTCAGGCAACTCAAACTTAAGAAGGAAAGTGTGGACGAGGATGACAATGAATAAGATATATGAGTCAGATTGAGGGCGGCAATATATGTCTGATATTCTATCTGAATGTTCGAATTTACTTGATACACATCTGGTTTTACCTATTGACCAACTATTTTAAAAAGGACCATAAAGAACATGTTTGCTTGACGGCTATAAAATCTTAAACGCCTTAGAGCTAATTAACTAACTTAAATTAATTATGAGTTGAGGGACTTATGTAGACATAAGCTCAATAAGCTGGTGGAACAGTAAACATTCAGCTGAAATGACGATGGTGATAAATACTAATGTTTAGAGGGACACTAACATAACAGTATGAGATATACAGGATGAATTTTTGAAGTGGGTGTGGATAGCCAAATCTGAAACTATGAGGAATAGCGAAAAGTACTCAAAGGAGTGTATAAGGTAGTATGTCATTACTTCCCAAAATTAGTTTTTCTTTTTAGCGACACTATTAAATGGTTTAATAATACAGCATTTTTTTTTTCAAAATCACCTATTTCTACTCCTGGCTACGAATAATGTTTTTTCAAAAATCCAATGATGCAGTTTTAGTTTTCATCAAGATCGGCCCCGAGACTCCTTTGAGTACTTTTCGCTATTCCTCAAAGTTTTGGATTTGGCCATCCATGCCCACTTGAAAAATTCACCCTGTTTAAGGATTAGATTTTACGAACAAACTTTTCGTTATATGCCTGCCTGTACACTCTTGTTGCAAAATCTGCTATTCAAACAGAGGGTTCAGAGAACATCATTATATGACATTTTTGATGATTCAGAAGCCCTAGAATTGTTTACATGAATATAAATATTATTACGATTCTATTTATACTTTATGACTGAGGAGATAGCAGTACACATGTTATCACCAATAACCCACCATAGATAGCATGCTAACCATTTATAGGCTCACTTAGTTGCAAACAAAAAAGGCTGAGCAGGCTATTATCTTGTCAAAAACCTTATAAAAACGATTATATAGTCGTAGAAACATATTAGTTGCGTGGGCGAATAGTGAAACTTTTTTAACGAGTGGCCCGTTGGTGTTGACCATGTAGGGTAGCGTACTGTGGCCTCTTCCGCACGATTTTAAATAAATGGGTAGGACGTAAGTACGGTGTTCTCGTTCAGGTTACCTGTCTTTAGGCGCCTGTGTTCCAAAAGCAGTAGTTTCGTCGATGAGCGGCAGCCGCGACCCCTCGCCGGCATACAACTCCACGGCAAACTGGTCCACTTCCATACTTTCGGAATCCTCGTCCTTCAGATCGGCCAGCGTTGAATTTAAGAAAACTAGCAAGTTATTTCACTGTTTTCAATGATATAAAACAAATACGTGCAATCCGTATTCTCGTAAGATCGGTGCAATTTTCTTTGATTGAAGTTTTTATGTCAAAATCTTGAACAACAAAGGTTTGAGTGACGTTTCTACTTTGCCGAACGATTTTGACAGTTGATACATGTCATAATTCATATTTACTAGGTATTCATTTACCTCCTAATATAAACCTTATCACAATGGCTTAAGATTGCAAATAATAAACCATAAAGATAAACTATAGTTTTTTTTTTATAGGCAATCCGAAAGGAAAACCATAGAAAAACCGGTATATTTTAACCGATATTACCAGCATATTCTCGAAGATTCAAGTAAAAAAGAAGAGAATAGGTACAATACGGCCCGATCTTATTTGGAGTGCGGCTGGATGAGGGCATGGATGAGATGATGAGGGTGATAATTACGATTACGAATCAATAACTATCTACGTTTTCAGACTATTGAAGTACTATACGACGACGTACTCGTAGGTACTGAGGGTTTCCCTAATAAAATAAAAAGTCCACTATTTACAAATGCATACTTTATTTGTATCTTACAATAAAATGGTAACGGGAGTAAGCTATAAAAACGGAAATATAATTATTTAGTGTCAACTTTAAAAGCATACAATTAAATTTTTTATATAAATAAGATTTCTTCGTGGCCGGTGGTTCTTCTGTAATGGCTTTGTAAGGACGGATATACCTACTTACTATTTTAGATAATTTCCACGATTGAAAGTAAATGTTATTCGCTTCTTTAGGCATGTGCGCAACGTTGCGTGCGCCACACCATGTCCAGGCTACTTTACGCATTATGCCGCTGTACGTTGGGGAAAAGGTCTTTTATTTTGGAATAATATAATGACTGGATAAATGAATCCATCTTGTGGTGAGAACGTATACACACATTAAAATAATGGTCAGTTGCTCAAATTAGCCAGAGGACTGTTGGAGATTTTTTCCACAGATAACTAATGTCGTTCTAATTCAATTTAATTCGAGTTAGTAACAGTATACAAACGTTATTTTGCCCGAGCACACTCAAAGATAATGTATTTGCAACTCTATTAGAAAAATATAAGGTCGATTTTTACTATGAAATGCTCGAACAGTTCTCTGTTGATCCACAATAATTGCGGCTAATATTTGGCTAATATGAGACACTTCAAATTATATTCAGACGCGTCAGTAAAATCATAGACGTTTATAACGTTATAGGCACATACAACAAAATATAACAATTAATAAATTTATAATTCATAATTAACGAAACAAACAAAAATACTGACAATTTACAATAGTAAAGAATAGGAAAGTACTAGTCTGGGTCAGCGCAGACAGAGTAACTGTTGATAAAAGATCAAATGGAATTGATCTGTTGATATTAGCAAATCATTATACCTAATACTCTTCCTAAATGAATAAAATCAACCAAATCAAAAGCGAGACATCGATCGCGATACTTAAGTTTTTTACAGCGGGACCGAGGAATGGTATATTAGGTACTTTATAATCAATTTATAACAAACTAACTTCTGCCCGCGACTTCGACCGCGTTAACTTTAAATTTTTTTGGGATAAAAAGTAGCCTATGTTCTGCTCCAAGGTCCTGTCTATTTCCATACCAAAATTCATCACAATTGGTTGAGAAGTTTAGTTATGAAAGCGTAACCAACAGACAGAGTTACTTTCGCATTTATAATATTAATATAGATGTGTGAATGTAGTGTTATAGAATAATTCATATTAATAAGAGCTAATGTGCAGGGAACTGGGGTCCTTAACCCTATTTGTGTGATGAAGAAAAAAAAATATCGGAAAATAAAACAGTCAGTGATACAATTTGCGTACGTAATAGACCATTCGTTGTCCACCTCCCGTCTAAATAACATTCTACCTCATAATCTAATAAAGCTCAAATCGATCGACGAACATGCACATATTTCTCTTTCTCTAATTTGTAGATATGGCGTGTGTGCGAGACAATTCATTTGCCTGTCCACTCGGTGATCCTCCCGTTCTCGAACACGAGGTTCTTCCGAGGCAACGGGACTAGTGTACCGCGTTTGACGATTCCCATGTCTTCACCGGGATAGTACTGGAAATGAGAAGTACATTTTAGCTATTTGTCGCATGGTTTCAATTATTTCTTTGAATTAAGACGTAAGAATTTCCACAGGTGCCTTTGTTAGTCTGCTTAAGGTACGAATCCGACGAACGTGGCAGACAGCAGACGTCAGTCGGTCTGATAGAAATTGTAATGCCGTCTGCCGTCGCGGCACATGTCATCGCCACAATTTGTATGAGACTGACTGACGTCTGCTGTCTGCCGCGTTCGTCGGAATCGTACCTTTACGCTTGATCTCACAGCATCGATGGACAATATGCAGTCGATCAAATTTGGCTGATCAATTTTCGGTTTGTTATAAAATAGGGCCAAAGAATAATAGACCTACCTGACATTGTGAAACAAACTTCAAGACGTCCGATCGAATGAAATCATTGTCTTCTTTGATTCTTTCTAACCTGAAAATAAACAGAGGTAAATTTAGGTCTAACTCTATCACAGTTATTCTGGTTCGGTCATATTACGGACCAATTACTAAGAGGACTGGGTCTAAGCAACTCGGACACATGGCTCAAAAAGGCCACTGACGTCATCACAGTAGGCGTGGCTTAAGTCAGTGTGCTGTTGGGGTTCGTCCTGTGCAGACGTCTTGCCAACGTTCGCATTCCAAACATAATTCTATTCGACACTAGATGGCGACCCTCTGTACGTCTTTTTTATCACCCTACACTTAGTGACATCTAGTGTGAAAAAGTTTGCTATTGACCAGTAGATTGAAATGGCAAAGTAGGCGTTATCTACACCCCTTCACCTGTGTCTTCTCCCGCGCAAATTGTCAAGCGTCGTTTCATAGGGAAATCTGATAAGAACATCTCTACTGTCTGTTTTCTCTGTGGGTCATATCAAAATGTACTCACAACTCAGGCTTCGCTATCCGGTCCACTATGCAGTTACATATCTTCTCACAGAGGCCTTCGTCAAACAGCGGTATGCCGAATTGGAGATCGAGTATCGTCCATTTCTATAAGAGAAAAAAAAGTGAAGTCAAAAAATATTAAAACACCAAAATTTCAAATCGGCACAAAAATATCCACATCTTTATTCGTTCGTTCGAACGAGCTACATTGTTAAAAAACACATAATAATGTCTTCTGTCTAACCTCAGACAGACTCCACTTCACTGAATATATTTTTTCCGGTTTTTTACTTCACATAGCAATCAGTCAGTTTGATTAAATACTTTCCAACCACCGAAAACCAATTCTGAAAATAAAACTGGTACGTACCTCGGGCCTACACATCTCGTCATCGGATGTATTGTGCGCCGTCTCCACCCCGCTGTCTCCCTCCGCCGCCGACATCTCCGTCAACTTGTCCGTCAACTGCGTGAACATCGATATCGATTCCTCCGCGGGACTCAACAGATCGTTCAACTGGTTCATCGATTTATCCTTATTCAGATTTTCATTGCTTACTGACGACGAATGAATTGGTACTAAATCGTCGGAGAACGCTATGGATTCCTTGCTCATGGAGTTTTCTTTGGAATGTTTCGGTTTGAGGTCTTCAATGCTGGTTGAAGTGGAATGTATTGGGACTAGATCGTCACGGGTGATGGATTCCTTGCTGCGCGTGTGTTTTTGGTCGTTGATCGCGAGGCTGTCCAGTTCGTCGCACAGTAGCTGTCCGCATTCGACGCTAGTGAAGCCGTTGGCTGGTGAACTGTGCTTGCTGTCCGTGGTGGGGGTGACCGCGAAGTGGGACTCGATGGGGGATTGGAGTCGCGTGATCGTTCTGGACAAGTCCTCCGCTTTCTCAGCGGATTCAGTGGAGGATAGCGACACCTCGCTGATCGGTTTTGCGATGCCGCATATGTCTTTTTTCTTACGGGGTTGCACTGTTGAAGGAATTCATACTTTGGTTGAATCTATTAGAAATGCATGAGGAAAAGTTTGTATTAGAATTTCTGGTCATTTCAAAAAGTGGTCGTAGTTTTGAAATTTTTGAACTGGATCATTTACCGAATTATAACTTGCTGACTTCCTCCAAGCTTTGAAAGTACTGGCTATAAATCAGGGAGACTAAGGAGTGTGGTTATGTACTAAAGGGCATACAAAAGTGGGTATATTAACTAACCTAGTTGTACAGTGGCCGGCGGTCTGGGGCAGCCGAGGTCGGGCACGCCGATGTCCGCGAGCGTCACGTACCCGACGGAGCGGGACAGCCGCAGCCTCTTCAGCAGGCGGCGGAGACCCGCGTGCCGGGACCATAGCGCTTGCGCTTCTGTATGAGATAAATGTATTGTATACTAGCCACTCATTAGTAATTTAAGTTAGTAATCTTTTGAGTAGCCGGGGAGAAATAAATATCCTCAGAGTCCGTTCACATAGACCGGCTAGGCAAGGAGAGTATTTTGTATCGCGTTTAAAAAGAGTTTTGGAACATTGAAAATAAGGTTGATTTGTTCATTTCACTTCTTTTTGTAATTAGAATGCTTAAGAGGCGACCTAACGCGCTCAGTGCATGATAAAAATTAACCTTATTTCAATGACCCAAAACCCTTTTGTGCCATAAAAATGTGCTCTCCACTCCGAGCGGGTTCGGTGTGAACGGACCCTAAATAGCCTAAAGGGTAAATTACCCGGACAGGGGTCAGCGTCCGGCGGGAATATAAGGTGCCTGAGCTTGGCGGGGTGCCGCACGCCGAGCGCGGCCAGCAGGACGGGCCCGCGTCGCAGCGCCGCGTTGGCGGCCGCCAGCGCGCCCGCCGCGCCCAGCGCCGCCGCCGCCAGCGCCGCGCCCTCCAGCGCCGACTCCGCGCCCCACCACGACACGCCCAGCCGCGAGTAGCCCAGCAGCACGCGCGGCACCGCGCGCAAGTACGTGCCTATGTACCATAACATACTATACATAAGTTATGTCTTCACCAGTGCGCTTTCACGTTCATCTTGCGCTTTCGTCTGACGCATGCATGAAGCGCCGTAGCGCATGCAATTACGCGTGCGCTATTCTAGCTCAAAAACAGCGCACGCCCGTAGCGCACGCTGATCCGCCACCGGTGGGTTCGCGAGCAACATTCCGTGCGCTTTACATACAAAATGGCGGCAGATAAAGTTAAAACATTGAAATTATGAATGTTTTCTATCGTAATTTTTGTTTCGTGACTTCTAAACATCGTTTATCCAGATACTCTTTTATCTTAAGTTTTTTTTCTTGTAGTTAATACTAAATATTTTACACAAATAGCTACACTTGTTCATCTTGACGACCGACCAGGGCGCACAGGTGTAGACACTAAGCTGCATGCCTCTTAAGGCAATCAATATTGCACGCGCTTGACGCGAGATGAATTGAAAGTTGAAGACGCAAGATGAACATGAAAGCGCACTGGTGAAGACATAGCTATACTCCACCAAGCCAACTAGGAGCTCGGATGGAATGCGGCTTCCCCGCCCGCATACCGAGCGCACCCCGCCACCGCCGCAAGGTGCGGGTGTCGTCACATTTGACAGACTCCTAGTTGGCTTGATGGAGTAGTACATCATATACTATACCCGGTGTTACAAAAGTGTGAAATAATACTTCGGGGTTTGGATGAGTATCAGGAATAGATTGAAATTGAATTTTAAAAAAAAACGAACACTTTTATCATATATTATTTATCCGCCAATTTGTATAAGATATAATACCCAAAAACCATGGAAATTTTTGACGATCACATTCTTGAATATTAGTGTTTGGGACTCCTAAATGCAGTTAACACTGCTTTCTACACCATGTTGGGCTTCCGGCTCCTCACTTATCGTTCGAAACGCAGCTGTAATAGTACGCCGAACCACTGGAACGGGTGGTGCCACCCCGGTCAAGCCAGCCCGTATATGAAATGCAGTCAATTGGCTACAGTTTGGCTCTACCACAAATAAAAAATGTAACGTCACGACTTTTATCCCCATTCGGGGGTAGTCAGAGGCTTGAGTGGCCATACACCACCACATAGTGGAGGTATTAACCAACTCAAAGCCCACGTTTCACCAGATAGTCAGAACCCAACGTGACAGGTGGTGAACTAATAAAAGTGACTATATTACGAACTAAAAGTAACTAACTAGTTCTACAGAAGAATCGTTTTGATCGTTGGTACGGTACTACGTTACCTTTAGTGAGTAGCAGCGTGGGTGGTCCGTAGCCAGCGACGTGGTAGAGATAGAGCCGCATCCACGGCGTGTGTGTTTCGGGCGGGGCGGGGCCCAGGTGCGGCAGCGCGCCCGCCGCTGCGCCCGCGCGCGCTTCGCGGCATAACGGCGCCGTCGATATCACTAGCCTGGACAATAACACACTCACTAGAACCCTTGCCTTGCACACACATCCGTGGCCTCCTAAGCCCGCCACATACGTACGGAATTTCCGTACGGAATTCAGTTTCGAAATATCGAATCGGGGTTTCCGAACGCGATACGTCCATACATTTGGATGGATTTACTGCGTTCGGAATCCCCGATTCGATCTTTCGAAACGCAATTCCGTACGAAAAATTCCGTATGTATGTGGCGGGCTTTATACAGAGAGGGGTGTTTTAGACAGGTGTGGATGGCCAAATTCGAAATTATAGGAAATAGCGAGCAATTATCCATGGAATCTTGGGGAGCTTTATGAAAACCAAAACTGCATCATACGATTATTTTTATGATTTTCTCTAGCCGGAACTATGGTTTATTTTACAAAAAAATAACATGTTGTATATTGCAACAGTCGATAGTAACGCTTCTAATGCTAAGGATATATAACGACAATAGACATTAAAACATTCGTGTATACATCGAATGTCTACGTGTTTTCACCACCGCGACATCTTGTTACAGTTGTAGTGGCGGTGTTGATACACTGAGTGTCTAGTGTCAAACGAAAGGTAAGGGCATTACCAGATATGATTTACGCACACACGAAAACGTTTGATCGGTTGTATCGAGCAAAGAGAGTATGACTGAAACCTATGTTTCAGTCATACTTGCATACTTGCAGTAGCATATTGCAGTAACTTTGTTCTATGAACAAAGTTACTGCAATATGCTACTGCAAGTGACGGGCCTGTTAGCGTGGTTGGTATGGTTCCGCCTATCACGCTGCAGGTCGTAGGTTCAATTCCTACCCGGGACATGCATTTGTGTGCATAAACATGTCTGTATGCCCCGAGTCTGGGTGTAATTATGTATGTTAAGTATGTATTTACAAACACAAAAGTAGTGTATGTAGTAATATCAGTTATCTGGTTTCCATAGTACAAGCTCTGCTTAGTTTTGGATCAGGTAGCCGTGTGTAAAAGAATGTCCCAGGATATGATGTAGTTCCTGTATACACGGCGACACGGTTCACCACCTGTCACGTTGGGTTCTGACTATCTAGTGAAACGTGGGCTTTCGAGTTGGTTAATACCTCCACAATGTGGTGGTGTATGGCCACTCAAGCCTCTGACTACCCCCGAACGGGGATAAAAGTCGTGACGTTACATTACATTACATGATGTAACTGACCTATATTTAGTAGTGAGCAGCCTGGCGCGTGCGGGCGCGCCGAGCGCGTGCAGCGCCTCGCAGCGCAGCAGGTCGAGCGGGCGCAGCGCGGGCCGCAGCGAGCGCAGCGCGCGCCGCAGGCACGCCGCCGCCGCCAGGTACCGCCGCGCCTCGCCCTCTATCTCGGGGTCCGCCACCACCTGACCAACACCAATACAACTGACGGGAAGTTTCTGATACGAATAGCAACCAATCCTCCTCTCCTTGGAAAGGAGAAAACATTTTTTACTTGCAATTTCTTCCGACGTACGGAATCCGTGACGGACGTCAATAAAAAAAGACAACACGACGTTTACACGACACATGCATGTGACCGACGTTTTTCGCCCGTCACGGATTCCGTACGTCAGAAATTGCTTTGAACGCAGAAAATTTGTTGGAAACTTTTCGTCAACTGTGAATTACGTTGTAATTTGTTCATTGAGGTTAGTGATCAAATACAAAATTTACTATGGAAGCCAAGGTGAAAAAAATACCGTAGGTAGTCTCTTGATCATATATATTAAGGGAGTCCTACGGCCCATTTCATGGAACACAATATTTGTCTGAATATTATAATTAATAATCTTTTTTGGCGCCCGACTATACTTCAACCTTATGTAAAAACGTCAACAATACATTTGCTTCTGATAATAATTAATAAAATCTATTTCACATGTAACTTTATACAACTCTCACCTTATCCAATTCCATAAGCAAGCTGTCCAAGCTCTCATCGCTTAACTTTCCAACTTCGAACAATGTCACCGCGTGACTTTTTAAATCCTAGAACAAACATTTTTATTAATTCAGTTAGTCCAACAGAATTAGCACTACAAACAGTATTACTATTATTATCATACCGGTGACAAGTTCCCCATCATGAGATACGCAGCCAGCGTCGAGTCGAACAACACGGCCACACGCCGCCCGCCATTGCTCGAGCTGTCTGTGCTCTCTTGGTGGTACTACACACAAAAATCAACATCCTAACCCTTCGTTTAAACTGACGCAACACTTGCACCGATTTATCACTGTCTCATTTTCTGACAGCTCAAAATAGAGGCAACAGGACCGCGTTCAGAGGCTACGCTCCAAGCGCAAGTTTTCACCCTGACGTCGTTCCGTACCTCAGTGACATGTTCGGTTGTCGCAACTCGGCCATTCAGAGGCACCGAGTGCTTAGAGCGAATGTAAAAATAATCGACAACTGCACTCGAAGCCTCAGAAGGAGGCCCAGCATAAATCGGTGCAGTTCTTGCGTCAGTGTAAACGAGAGGTCACAAAACAATTCAAATTGTCATCAATGAGGAAAATTAGAACAATATCAACAAGAAAATGACAACTTTTTAAATACGGTAGCGAAGCGGTCACCGTAAACCAACAGTAGTGAGCTGTTACCACAGATTACATATGAACAGATACTTCACTCTCCAAAGATTTAAATAAGTAGCGACTTTTGCTAGTGGGCCCACCGAGGCGAGTACTTGTAGCATGCAAAGTGCGCCAGGCAAGCCTGCCGTTACTTAAAATATTTGGAAAGAAGACGTACCCCCCCTACCCTATACCCTATTTTATACCCTATAGTATAGAGTATAGGGCCTATATTATAACTGTCCTCACTTGTTTGGATGTGGAGGGCTCCTGTTTTATAATGACGGGCTCCATCTGCAGCGTCTCCTCGTCCGCGCTGGCATCGAACGTCAGAGGCGTTATCTGTCTGTACCTAAACCAATGAAACAAAAGATGACAATGGTGCTCAATCTATTGGTATATCCCATGAACCTAATACTAAAGGACTGGGTTTAAGCAGCTAAGCCGCGTTGCTTAAACATCGCACAACTAGGCCGGTGACGTCATCACAGTAGGCGTGGGTTAAGTCAGTGTGCTGTTGGCGTTCGTCCTGTGCAGACGTCTTGCCAACGTTCGCATCCCAAATATAATTATATTCGACATTAGATGGCGTCCCTTTGTACGTAATTTTTCATGATCATACACTTAGTGTATGATCATGAAAACATCTAGGGCAAATATTTAAACTACGTACTAACATCGACATAAAACGAAGCGAGTAGTTCAGCTATTTCCCGGTAGATAGATGCCACGCATTTCTTAACCCCCACCACCCGCGCCATCCCGTGCAAATTACCACGCGTTGTTTAATAGAGAAATCTAATAAGGGCACCTCTTTCTTAAGTCTTTACTCTATGGTATATCCCCTGAATTTGATAAAACTTCATGTGTCGTTCTTATGGCCGTTATACAGAACGTATATCAGAAGGTTACAACAGTTTAAGTAGGTATTAAACTGTTGTAACGTGTAGCCATAGGAAAACTTTCTTAAGAGACTGTTCTTAACTTTTTGAGACCTTCTGACCTGCATTCACATACATATTTAAAAAAGTAAAGTCAGCAAGAAAATTATGCCAATCAATACTGTTTCTTATCAGGATCGAAACACTGTGATGAACCAACTGAGGTTATGACACTAGTAATTGCAAATGACTTTAAAAACGTATCTAGTGTTGGCTAGAAGAAGGCATCATGTGTAAATAATAGCTTAGAGCGCTATCACACTGTCGGTTGTCGCACGATTTGCGAGCGGATTAGTATTAGTGCGAGTGAGACCAGACGATCTTGTTCGCGCGCTCACACCCACGCGTTTATCGAGAAAAAAATCGTTCGCAATCCACTCATAAACCGGATAAGGCTCTTACGGTTGGTGATTGTGTGTTGTGACGGCGTCCCTCCAGGAGGGGTGTTGCGGTGAGACTGGCGGCGGCTGCAGGTTGTTTGCGAAGCCCAGCCGGCAGTATAGCGACACCGCCTGCTTCACCAGCTCGCACTCCACCTGATTACAAATACATATACACTTAGGTATACACACTACAGTCGAGCCGTTATGAACTGAGTCGTGAGGCCATAAATGTCAAAAGAGATAGGAATGTGCAGCGCGCCGGGACCGTTATCGATAAACGGCTACCTGCTCACGTTGTGTCCATGAGTCACTAACGATCTGTACGCTTCTGATTGGACGTTACCAAATGCAATTGCAGTGCGTGTTTTCTTTGCTATAAATGTGTTTACTGCAATTTAATTTACTTTGCTAACTCGTTAAAGTTTATGAACAAGATACACGATAATAAACGTTACTCATCGATATATTTCTTTCATTGTTACGCCCTTCACTAAGAGGCTCCATAAGGCCCGTAAGTGCAAGCGAGATAGACATAGGGAAATGATTTATGGCCCGACGACTCAGTTCATAACGGCCCGACTATATACACCATAGCCGAATTGCTAATCAGACGGAGTAAAGTGACATTACGAGTGTTGCCACTTTTTGATGAAATAAAAATAGTGCTATGGTAAAATGATTTAATTCATTTACTTATTCCAGTTCAATGCAATATATAATTATGTCATATTCTAGTGTTCGTAAAAGTCGTAGTATAAAGCGGACTATAAAAGATAGCAAGATTTTACTATGTAAACAAACAAGATATTTTTATAGTAATTTATTCAGGATCGGATTTTGGATCAAATCTTTTTTGCGTCAATGCTAAAGGTTACGGCGAAATGTCCCTTCCCTTCCTCTTCAAGAATTACAGACATTATATTTTTTTAAATCCAAATTTCCACTGACCTGCAGTACGGTCGCCAGCTCTGCTACGCTGGTGTGCTCGTCTATAGATACGAACACTTTGTACAGGAGCGTCTCGAAGTAGTCGCCCGCGATGCGGTTCATCACGAACCCCTTCAGAGGAGGCACCGACACCTTGTCAGCTGTCGTTATCGGCACGTCCAGGTACACTAGACCTCGCCTGCAAATTTAACTCAATGCTTTAGGAATAAGGCCCGTATTAATAAAACGATCTTAAAGTTGAGATCGATCTTAAGATGCAGTTTGGACGTTTAATGAATGGAACATCTGTCAAAAACAGCATCTTAAGTTCGATCTCGATCTTGAAATCAATTTATTAATACGGGCCTAAGATTCTTAATAATCTGTAGTCTACTGACATCGGTTCATACAAAAAGTTAAAAATTCTCTAGATCAACGACATGGACATTTGAAAAACATGTCGACTGCACACGACAATTTAATATGTAAACAAGATTCTTGTTTTGAAATACCGACCAGAAAAAAATAGTAGTTACAGAATAAAATATAAAAAAAAAACTATAAGCTGTCACAACTATTAATGTTATTGTATTTTACATCTATTCGGTGAAGGCAAATAATGTGAATCAACCTGCATGTTTCAGAAACTACCCAATTATCGATGAGTGAGAGAGCCGTAAGCCCACCCCCCCCTCCCCCTCCCTCCATCCCAGTCCCCTTCAGGTCGGCAATGTGCGAGCAATGCCTTTGGTATTGTAAGCATCTATAGGCTACGGTAACTGCTTAACATCAGGCGGCCCGTACGCTTTTTTGCCACCGCAGTCCTATAAAAAAAAAAAAAAAAAAAAAAAAAAAAAATATCAAAACTGTGAAGTCCGCCAAATTTCTGATAGTACCTTATTGGACTGCATACGGTCATCCATACAATTTCTATCAGAAAGTTGCTGATGATATGCGGCCGGGAGCTGGGCGGAGTGGAGCGGAGCGGCCGACTGTGATTGGCCAATAGATATCAATTGTGATGGGCCAAGAGCGGAGTGGAGATTTCGAGCACTGCGATTAGCCGATTCACGGTCCGCTCCGCCCAGCTCCGCGTCAGTGGAAACGCACCCTAATATTCCATACCTGTAAAGCGTCTTCACGACATCGTAGTCAAGTGTACCGGCGGTCTGCGAGCCGCGGTCTATTAGCAAGTCAATTAGCGTCCGCTCGCTCTCGCTCAGGGGCTGCGCGCAACACACAACACAAGCATCTTAGGGTCAGTTCAGACAGAACGGAAAAACTCCGAGCAATTTACTGGCTCCATTGAAAATAGGACCGTATTACTAGTCAGCACGCGCATGCTCGCGACTCGCGACGCGGGGTAATTGCGGTTAGGGATGCCTCGAGCCTGCACGGGGATTTTTCCGTTCTGTATGAACTGACCCTTACTCGCCATAAACATAATACAGTAATATATCAACGAAGCGCGAATTTAAACTTTATAGGATTGTTATTAGAGTTCAAATTGACTAATTGGTTGTCTAGTTGACATATTATTGCATTGGAAATTGTTAATGTGTAAAGTAGTAGTAATGCTTTGTAGTAATGTTATCCTTATTGTTTAGTGAATTGTTGCAATAACATTACGATACTTGCGCAATTATTCCATGAACATGTAATGCATAGTTAGGTCATATACCTTAGGCCAAAAAGTCAGTTTTCTTGGCTATAAATAATTTTAGCGTAATATACACTAACTGAACTGCCCATTTAAACTTGTCTTAAAATTTAGGAGCACAGTATTTTTACTTTTTTACTAAAGGTGACTTATAACACTCGTTTTATTGGAGTCAATACCTAATTTGGGCAGGGTATTGACATTTTAATATAGGCACTTAAAATCTAAATTAGTTTCTTAACCTCATGTTTGTGACTTTCAAGATAATAATGTATTGGTTCCAATTTAAATAGCAAGGACCTTATTTTGAGGTTAATGTGTTGATATCTATTTTATATTTATGAAAAAATAACGTCATAAAATAACACGCTTAAAAGTCACAGAGGATTCTCTTAAAATAAAACATTAAAATCAAGTTAAAATCGACCTCCAATATACATCACACGAAGTCCATATTACCTTAATGTCTTATAATGATCTCAGAAGGCAACAAAAGGCTCAAACAAAACTCAACTCAGTACAAAAAAGGTCTACCTTACCTTAACGTCATCCTCCAGGACGTATCCCAACTCGACCCGCCACCAGGGCTGCATGGGTATGTTGAGAGGCACGCGCGGAAGCAGCGCGCGGATCGCTTTGGATCGCCCGCGACGCCCCAAAGACCGCGCCTTCGCTACCAGCTCTAGGTACTCATTCCGACCTATACCGAGCAGTCTGAGGCCTGAGAAACATCAAAATATGTAGTTTTATAACAAAGGCAGCAAACATGCATATGGTACACCTGATTTATAGCAGTTACCATTGCCTGTAGATGCTTGATAAGATAATAAGGCATCGTTCACACGTTACTGGCATAAAGGGAAGTGGGACAGAGAGAGGAAAATGGAAGCGGCATGTAATGTATGATTACTCCGTGAAGTTTCTGACTATAAAGAAATGCTGCAAAATTAATTTAAGCTAAGATCGACTGGCAAAAACTAAAACACATCTCAAGCTTGAGAGCTGCTTTATTTTGACGCGCATTATAAAAAAGTGACAGATAATGCATCTCAAAATGCTAAAAGGGGCTTTAGTATTTTAGTACTGTTTGGCCTCCACATTAGTTTTTCAAAGTGGACATACACATTTCTCTTTTTTGTTTTGTATTGTTGTTAATGTGTTTGTTGACGTTCTTTGTTACTTGACCTTGGCGAAAAACCTATTAATAACGCCAGGTGGCAATATTAAAAAAAAAAGAGAAGATGAGTCGTGTTTGAGTAAAAGAATTCATATTTTTTTGAATATGTACTCACAGTCTGCTGCTGTGAAGTTGGGCATTGTGTCATAGCTCTTTTCCAGCTCAATCAACAGAGCAACCACTTCTACATAGTAAATAAACGGGGTTATCCTCAATCCTGAAAAAAAAAATATGGTAGCAATGTTGAAATTTATCAATTTTGGCACCCGAATGCAACGTTAACACAAACCTCCAGATTTATAGAGATTTTTAGCCAATTTAAAATGGTATTATAAATCATTTCCAGGAGTAAAACTGATTTGTAATGCCAGTGTAAGTCCATCATAAGTTTCTATAAAGAGGGAATCTTTTCTTATGGTGGACCTAACACACTTTTAAACTTGTTACATAATAAATTTACTTATTATGGGAAACCATAAAAAAGTATAACTTAATTTTAACATTAGAATCGAAATTATTTTCTACACTGTAAGGACACACCATCTTATTAAAAAAACTGTGGACCAACCCCTTAGAATTACATTACAAAAGGGGAAGGCTTCACAACGTTTTAATGTGTAACATAAATAAAAGCATCTTTCATAACAAAGTGCTTTGTTATGCCATTATAATAATAAAAAATATGACTTTTGATAACATTTAAAGTCAGAGTTCAACAATAAAACATGGCAACAATAATGAATGCAAATAGGAGGAAATGTTACCTTTGACAATCATGTCCGCTAGGTGATAGGGATAGAGCATGAGCCTCTGTATGCTGCAATGCACGAGCATCTCATAGTACTTCTTTTCATCTTTCCTCACTGTTCTTACTGTGAATAAGATTTATTGGATATTATTATATTCGAGGATACATAAAACAATAAAAACACGACTGCCCTGCCAAAAAACGAACTAAAAAGTATAAAACAAGTGCAGTGTCATTGCAGTCGGGGGACCGTTCTGTGGAACATATTTAATCTAAGAGGGCCCCCGACTGCAATGACACTGCACTTGTTTTATACTTTTTAGTTCGTTTTTTGGCAGGGCAGTCGTGTTTTTAATTTTTTTAATTATTTGTTTTTATTTTATGCATTTTAGTGACAGCAGCCAAAAATGATATATTTGTTTTGCATGTACACCCTACCTATGTTAAATTATGCCTATAAATTCTACAGTTTTGGACTGTGCTCATCAAGGCCTTCAATTTGATACCCATATTGTAATAATAGAAGAAAAACATTTTTTTTTTTCACATATTAAAGTTGAGCCATAATGCCGCCATATTGATTTTTTCAAAAATAATATACCCAGTGTTACCCGGAATGATGTAAGGATTCTAACGATACCCCATACATCGAAATCCGTTCAGGCATTTATAAGTTATGGTGGAATAAAGAATCTCACATACAAACATACAAACATACAAACATACATACATGAACCCTAAACACATATACACTCTTTTTTTTTTGGGCAGTCGTGTAAAAATATTAAATACTTTAATGTAATTAATCAGGAGGTTAAACTGTTTGTGAGTGCATTAATGAGTAAAGTGTGATTGATATATTGTTTAAAATTATTACTCTTCGCAATTGGGTATCATTAGGAGGGATGACCCAGTTTTATTCAAGCTAACTATTACTGTTACAGGTTCATCCATAACATTATATAGTAAAGTAAAATTTACTTACCCAAGCTACCTCTATATCTCAATTGATTTTTAATACTAAATTCAAAAATGTATCTCTCATATTCTTTAGGGGAATCTCCCAACAACTGAAATAATAAACATTTGTTTTGATACAAACATATCAACGTTTTACACAAGCTCTGAATTACCTATGCATCTATTAGATACTATAATAAGCAAAGATTAACACATCGTAAGCAAAGAAATCATTAAACAATTAATATTTTAATGCGAAGTTTACCTTTTTCACTGTAGCAGGCAACTGCGACCACTGTATCTTTTTCTTAATACATTCCTCAATTTCGTCCTCCATGGCATATGAGTAATATTAAAACACGATATAATAATTACATTGATAAGGACTAATTATTGACGGCCTTGGATATTACGGATAAACTGCACAAAATATTTTTGATAAAATTACGGAGTTGAATGAAATGAAAGCAAAATCGCAGTGCGTTCTGAATCTGAAACTTTTCCTATTTTCATATTAGTACCTTACCTGTACACAATTTTAATATTGTCCAAAAACAATTTAATAAATTATTAGGCATTAATATAATAATGTCCCGCATGCAGTTTCCTTCTTTATTCTGTCGTGGACTGATAATGGAGGCATGAACGGTTGTATTTTATTTTACTACAACTGCTACTGAAATACGAGATCATATTTTTAAGAATATATAAGTTTTTGAACGGCGGTCGGCACTTCGTCAGGACTTTTTTTTTATTCTGTGGTCGGCTCTCTGAACTTCACAAGCAATGTGACATTGACATTGGATTCATTACTTACCATATAAAAAAATAAGTTGATTATTTAATATCGATCGAATAGAAAAAATATTTTTAAATTTTGATTCGATACTTATTAGTATCGAATCAAAATTTTAATATTTTTTTTCCATTAGTGGATGACGCTATGAGAATAATTTTTTAGGGTCTTCGATTTCTTACAAGGTAAAGTATTAAAAAACTTAGTGTCACTGTTACTTCACCATTTTATTATAAAATTAACTCTTAAAGATTAATTACTCGGCAAATAAATACAATGTAAATTGATGATGATGATTGGTTTTATTTCATACAAAAGTTTCTTCAAAAGCCGAATGAATTTCGCTAAGCATATCTGATGCCGTCATACTCCTGCCATTTATTGCATATGCTTTAGAATTACATAATCTAGTGAACTTTGCAGCTGCGTAAGATGCTACACTCTGAGCCAATTGTACCTGTTCTGATTCACAAATATTACTTTTTAAGGCCCAGTTATAAAATGTCCCTAAAGCCCCTGACAAAATATCTCCCTGTCCACCTACACGCCGACCAGATCCTCCTTCCTTAGAGCCCCAGTTATAAAGAGATATATTAGAATAAAAACAATCTTCTTCGCCTTTAACTAATACCGACACATTATCTCCCCAATAATTATTCCAATCGCCATCATTACTGGAAATTGCTTCTAGCAATTTCTTGGCTTCACGTTTATTGGGTGTTAGAATTACACCAGGGCGTGGATAATCTTTAATGACAGATACATTTGTTGATACTGCATATAATCCATCAGCATCAAGTACCAAAGGTTTCCTTAAGGTTTTACAATGCTCGATTATATCATAAATTAACTGTAAAGTTTCATATTCTCGGCCCAAGCCTGGGCCAATAACAATTATGTCCATTTTTGGTATTAGAGATTTAATTTTAGAGAGATGCTTTGGATTTAAAAATGGATAGACTATAAGATCAGGACTGTAAGTTTTGATGACAAATGATGCACTTTCAGTCGTTATAACATACACCAAATCAGATCCAACCTGCAAAGAAAATAAAACAGGTAGGTAATAGGAAAGTGGGTTAGGTACCTAATATAAAATTAGTAATTACTTTTTATAGTAATCTATGTTTAGAAGGATACCGAAAAGCTCTGCTGCTGAGTATTGGATATTTACCTTTAATGCTGTTATTGCTGAAAAATATGGTGCTCCGGTATATTCAATTGAGCCGCCAATAATTCCCACTTTCCCAGCATCTCCTTTTGCTCTTCCATCTAGTTCAGGAACTATTCCTTGACTTAAAAGTCTTAACTTTGTTGGTTCAAGGGCTCCATCATGATCAAATGTGCATTTATTCGAGATATCCACACAGCTTGTGAAAAGAAATAGAAAACTTAAAGGAATTGATGCAAGAATAAAAATATTCATTTTGGGCAAAGTATGTAAAGCAGCAACAGAATAGTGATTGTTTATTTATAACTTGGCAAAACTCGTTCTAGCTTGCGTAGAATGCTGGTGAAGGTCAAAGGTTAAACTATATACAAGTTGATAACGATAAGATAGAGCTGCGACCAGACAATCGATTGAATATATAAACTCTTAATGTGGCAACCCACCTGTGCTCACCACTACTACTACTACTACACTACACTACTCAATTGTCAAAGTCACAGATTAGATATGCTGCGTTCCATTCACCGTAATTTTTGTTGTTTTCGTCCACAAAAAGTGTTAAAAACGATAATTTTGATCACTTTCAGTACAAGTTGGTGCGAGTGGAACGAGATTTGTGGACGAAAATAACGAAATTTACAAAATTAACAGTGAATGGAACGCACCAATAGTTGTCAAAGTCAAGGAAGCAATCAATGTGTCAATCGTCGCCCGTGGTTCAATAACAAAATTTATTCGCAGTACCCAATTTTGGATTAAATTTCGTCAAAATGGATGATAAATACGAAACTGTTAAGCTGTGTTACACCATACATAAATACTCCAGCTACTCCGCTAATTATACACCTGAGTATGTATGAAAATAACGTGTTATACATTATAAACCGTGCTCGTATTTTTTTACGCGAAAATTCCCGGCGTGTTATTTTTATATTTTTTTCATGCCATTCGGTCTGTTGGTATTATGGTATTTAATTTAGTGCGAATTGTATTCATGTGACCGTAAGAAAATTTGAGATTCACTGTGTTGTGCTAAAATTACAAGGTGTCTTACAGGAATATTATGGTGAACAACCCATCAGATCAGCTGTCGAGATGGTTCACAGACAGTACAACTCCGTCACAGTTCATCATGTTGAAATTGAAGTCACCATCTATTGTGGAATCAATTAAATTTGGGAAATACATAAAAGCCCATGTCAGTGACCTGAAGAAATTTCAAATTCTCGGTGGAACAGATGAGAATAACTTATCCTTGTTGCTGGCTGCGTATGTATACTTTGAAACAGCTTTATTGAATGTTTTTCGTCTTATCTTTGTGTTGAACTAACAATTGGTGCATTCCATTTGTGGTTAATTTTGTTATTTTCGTCCACAAAAACTGTTAAAAACAATAATAATGATCAATTTCAGTACAAGTTGGTTCGAAAGGAATGACATTTATGAACGAAAATAACGTAAAATTACAAAATTAACAGTGAATGGAACGCACCAAATGTGTTAATGACTAATCAATGAGAACTATCTTTTAGCTCTATCACTTCAATAATTTACCATAATGAATAATAACGTAATTTTAAAAGAAGTCATTAATTATTTTGGCGTAGGTGTTGAGTGGGTTTACTTGACCTGTTCAATTCACCTTGAAATGTTGATATTTGCATTACAACCTGTAATGATTCACTAATGTTGTTGAATAATAATGGTACCCTAAAGTCACCTTTTCAACCTTATAGAGCAATGTTTAGTTATTCCCATTTTTTGCTGAATCCAATATTTTAAAAGAATTTTTGTGCCTGAGTATTTCTATCATCATAATTATTTTCCAGTGGTCTCAAAAAAGACAGTGCAGCTGAAGTATTCAGGCTTCGTCACAGAACACAAGAGGGGCTCCACCTGCCCGTGCAGTACATAAAGATAGTGCCGCTGCAGTCGTGGGGGCCGGCGTACAATTACACCATATGGTATGTGGAGCTGCAGGGAAGGAACCAGGAGGAACTCATCAGCAATGCTATGGAAACCATTAATTTAGTGAGTATTAACTGCTAAAAATATGCAGATGCTCCAAACATATAATGTGTTTCGAGATAGCTTAGAAAACCTAGTTCTTCAAGATGACCTACACATGCCCAGGTATATGATATTTGTGAACCTATTACCTTATTTGGGACAACCCAATAATGTTCCCAGCTACACAACTAATAAGGGCATCCAGACTTTTTTTGGCACAAGGGTGTTGCTACATTGGATTGAATAAAGTGTGTGTAAGTGTGTACATGTGGGGGGGGGATGTTTGTGACACTATAACTTGTATTTGTATATACAGGGTGAATTTTTCAAGTGTGTGTGGATGGCCAAATCCGAAACTATGAGGAATAGCGAAAAGTACTCAAAGGAGTCTCGGGGCCGATTTTTATGATAACTAAAACTGCATCATTGGATTTTTGAAATATCAATAATCCTAGCCAGCAATCGAACTAGTTGATTTTGAAAACAAAAACCACACACTATACTATTACACCATTCGATAGTGTCGCTGATAAGGAACAATTTCTGGGAAGTAATGACATACGGCAAACTTAAGGAAAGAGCTTATTTTAAACAAAATACTATTTTATTTCTCCTAAGTTACCTACCTGTTAAACCTAAACTGATTAATTGTTCAAAATGATTGAAAATTTGTAATTTGAACATAATGTTGTGAAGATGACTCCGCTGCGAGTGTAAATAAAAAAAATATTGAGCATCATTTCGAACAAGGTACGTATGATTATTAAAGAAAACTTGAAAATATGGAGCAATTTATTAAAACCCAACACTTTCCTCACGTTTGCCATATGTCACTACTTCCCAGAATTCGTTCCTTATCAGCGACACTATCGAATGGTGTAATAATATAGTGTGTGGTTTTTTTTTTTCAAAATCAACTACTTCGATTCCTGGCTACGAATATTATTTTTTCAAAAAAATCCAATGATGCAGTTTTAGTTTTCATCAAAATCGGCCCCGAGATTCCTGTGAGTACTTTTCGCTATTCCTCATAGTTTCGGATTTGGCCATCCACGCACACTTGAAAAATTAATCCTGTATACTAACAGAAGTGAAGTCACAGATAATGTCACCCAATCAAATCAAGCAACATCTCCCCATCTCCTCTCCCCTTCAGGTCGGCAATGTGCGAGCAATGCCTTTGGTATTGTAAGCATCTATACGCTACGGTAACTGCTTAACATCAGGCGGGCCGTACGCTTTTTTACCACCGCAGTCCAATAAAAAAAAATTAAAAATAAAACTGGTGCGCTTCAAGTTTTTTTGTCCTTATTCAATAAAACATTTCCTCCAACAACAGCGTAAGGAAGAAGAAGCAGTCCGTATGCTTCTAAAGCACCTGCGCCGGCGTCGATACAAGGACGCGTTCGAGGCGCTGTCCCGCGAGAGCGGCGTGCAGCTGGAAGGGCCACTGCAGGCGCGACTGTGGAACGCGCTCGTCGAGAACGCAGACTATAAACTAGCTGAAGAGATCTTCGAGGAGGCTGTTAATGGTGAGATTATGTCTGATATTAACACTTACTCTATTTATACTTTACTAAATCCCCAAACCCTCTCCACAGAAGATCAGAACAAAGTAGTATTTATTTTAGTTGTGTTACATACAATGAGTGAGAATCGCAAGCCCAATCCTCTGCCCTGGTCTCATTCCCCTTCAAATTGACAATGTGTGAGCGATGACTTTATATACATATATTACAAGCATCTGTAGCCTACGATAACTGGTTAATATCAGGCAGACCCTAAACTTGTTTGCTGCCTTAGTTATTATAGAAAAAATTATGTTATCTTTCTCATGAATATGATTGTAATACTTGAAAGACAGTAAAGGACAAAGCAGATTACATTTTTGACCAACTCAAACGTGAAATCACGTCAACTCTGTCCGATAACTTCGTATCGAGGCATAGTAATGTTTGGTTTGTATTGTATCGCTTGTACTAATCCACCAAGCCAACTAGAAGCCTGTCAAAAATGACGACACTCGCACAAGGCGGTGGTGGCGGCGGTTTGTGGGAGGTGTGCGGGCGGGAAGCCGCAGGCGGTGGCGGGTATGCCGGCGGGGAAGCCGCATTCCATCCGAGCTCCTAGTTGGCTTGGTGGAGTAGTACAAGTGATACAATACAATCCAAAAATTAGGTACTATGCCTCGATATGAAGTATTCGGAACGACATAGTGTTGACGTGATTACACCTTTGGGCTGGTCAAAAATGTAATCTGTTTTGTCCTTTACTGTCTTTCAAGTATTACAATCATATTCATGGGAACGATGACACTATTTTTTTTTTTAATAAGTAGTACCACTTGTACAACATGTTAAGAAAACCCTGTCCGAGCCGAAACCGGTAATTAGGTTCCCCAATCACATGACCAAATAAAACAATAAAAAAAAAATCATGATAGTAAACATATTAATGAACATTTAAAGTGCCAATTTTTTTTGCCTTTTTCCCACAAAATGTAGCTAATTTTAAAAATATGACAACACCGTTACCGGAAGTAATTATGTTAGATCGTGTGGCGTCACCTCAGACCACAAAGTATGTGATGACGTCATTTTATGAATTTTTTTTTTTAAGTAAACGGGGTATTTGTATTACAAAAAAATATGGGAGGCCTTTGCCCAGTAGTGGGACACATACAACGCAAAAAAAATAAAAAAATTTTTTTTTTGAAAAATTAAAAAAAAAGTTTAAAAAAAAGTTTTTTTTTACAAAAATGGAATCTAATCTCGATACCCAACAATACGTTTTCGGGTCGGACAGGGTTTTTTTAACATATTGTATACAGGATGAAATCGAAATCGTGAGCAATATTTTAAAATATGACTCAACACGTGATTCAGAATATTTTGGGAAAACAAATAAAAAAATCGATGATAAAAAATATTGCTCGGGTAAGCAAATGAGCAAACCATTTAGCTTATATACCTTACCTGGGTAATAATTTTTTATCAATTGATTTGTTGATTAATATTCCCTAAATATTCTGAATCATGTGTAGAATCACCGTTTAAAATATTGCCCACGATTTCGATTACACCCAGTATTTATGTTTGTGTCGTTGCGCAGAGGGCGAGCTGGATTGGTACATGTCGTGGCAGCCGTACACGCCGGTGTGGCGGCAGATGTCGGCGTGCTCGGCGCGCGTGGAGGCGCGGCTGTGGGGCGCCGAGCCCGCGCCGCCGCCGCCCGCGCCGCGCCCGCACGACCTGCCCTGCGCCGACCGCGAGCCAAGAGTCGACAACAACACAACGGTCACTATACACGCTAATATACCATGCTACTTAACGGATTAGCAAGGGACAACACGTGGCCAACTTAAAAATAAGTTGCATTTAACAGAGTTGTAAATTCTCTCCACTACAAGCGGGTTGGGCTTCCGCCCATCTTACTCATCGTACGAAACGCTGTAATAGCTACTTTACGCCGATCTTCTGTGAGAGGATGGTACTTCCCTGGTCATGCCAGCCCATATTAATAGCTCGCAGATACTATGTGAGACCAATATAAAACAATGTTTGAGACTTTTTAACGAAAAAGGTTCTCAATTCCGACTGAATGTTTTTTCTATGTACATATGTTACCGCATATCTGGAATTAATGAATCGATTTAAAAAAAAACTGTAGATTTAATTAGATTTTTGAATAATAAATTTACCTAGCCTGTATTATTTGACCTGCAAATAGTGTCGCTTCTAAGGATCAAATTATGGGTAATTTCTAAGCAAACTAAAGGAAAGGGATTTTGCCTACAAATAATCGTCATACATACATTGAGGGTGTTTTCATAATGTAATAATGGAGATCCGTAACGAATTTAGTTGAGACTGCAGATTTATAGAGCTAAGAAATCCATAGCATACAGTGCACACATTTTTGGTCTACAACAAAAATTGACGATGCTGTTACCAAATTACTAGCGAAGTTCGCGCGCGGTTGTTGTAACGTCATGAAATTAAATTAAATTAAATGAAAAATGTTAATTCAACACAGCACAAAAAAAAAGGAACATCACATAGAAAATTAGATGAGATAGGCATATAGATAGAAGGTATACAACGAGCAAAATTACTTTCAGTGTGAGCTGTGCCGAAAAGCATTTGGCTCAGCATATGCTGGAGAGGAGCGGAGTCTCCTCCAGCGCTGATTTTCAGCCAAAGCCTCCTCATACTCTGTTTAAATATTAGCTGGCTACCCAAAAAAACTAAATAAAACAATAAACCAACCAGCAAGTACACAACACTGAGGTATCGTTAGAATAGACATAATAATAAATGTACTTGTTTATACTAAAATAAAATAGAAAAATTAGAAGATTTTATTTGATAGTGTTATAAAATAATAAGATACTTATGTAATCATGACTAATCATCACTGTCATCTGGATCACGCGCGCTTTGTAATGAACGGGGCGGCGCGGGCCGGCGTGGGTACAGCGCGCCTTCAATCCGACGGTCCCGTGTGACGTCACACGCACATGCCGCACATTACATAAAATGTGTTATAAAATCGCAACGGACGGACCGATTTTGATGATTTCAAAATTATATTGATAAGAAAGCTTAGTTTTAACTATAGTGTTGGGTATGAGTTGATTTGTTGACCTATTAATGATTCTTATTGTGTACAGGACGTGTCTGTGAACGGCGTGGAGTTGGAGGCGTGCGAGTCGTGCGCGGGCGGCGAGTGCGCCAGCTGCAGCAAGCCGGGCCCGCGCGGCGGACACCAGCTCGTCGTGGACGCCACTACAGGTATACACTTCTTACAGGTCTTATTCGTGGTAGAGCCACGCTGTAGCCAATTGACTGCAGCTCATATTCGGGCTGGCTCGACCGGGGTGGTACCACCCTCTCCCAAGATCCCAGCTCAGTAACCCCGGCTCTCCTCCCTGTCCCACTCCCCTTCTGGTCGGCAACGTGCGAGCGATGCCTCTGGTATTACAAGCATCTATAGGCTATACGGTAATTGCTTCTATCAGGTTGCTGCTGTTATCAGGCGGTTGTTTACCATCTTAGTAAAATAAAAATAAATATTGGGATATTTGAACGAATACGAATTGCCAATATTTTTCGTAACCTTGCGGCCGAGTTCAATGTCCATTATATTCTTACAGGTACACTATATTTGTTCGGCGGCTGGAACGGCACGGAGGACCTGGACGATCTGTGGGCGTACAGCACGACCAGCGAGCGCTGGTCGCTGCTGTGCCGCCACAGCTGCCTCGTGGACGGGCCCACGCCGCGCTCCTGCCACAAGATGGTGTTCGACCCGGTGCATAGGAAGCTGTACACCCTCGGGAGATACCTCGACAACGCGCAGAGGATACCGACCAATATGAATGTGAGTCATCTAACACCATTGTAGGGACCTCACGTCACGCTACATACTATACATTTACGACGCTACCAACAGATGGCACTGAGCGTGCGTTCCAGTAAAATGTAGAAATCCTGAATCACGATATCAAGATTTACGAGGCACATCGTGATTTTCGACCTCGATTACCTCCCTTGGTGAGATGTCGTGAGATTTGGCTCAACCCCCTTTCCCCCCCTAAAGCCATATTTAGTGGAGAAACATGATTTACTAAGTCTAACTTCAGTTTTCTCACAGTTTTACACTATTATTTATGGAAAAAAAATTGTGAGATTGGGTGAGATTCTGCTCTACGGCCTAGTGCCATTACTGCCCTATTTAGATTCTGTCCGCGGTGGGTTTTGTACCATACAAGTTGCCACGTGTTACATGTGTGTGTTTGTGCAGAGCGACCTGTACTCGTACTGCGTGGAGAGCGGGTCGTGGCGGCTGGTGAGCGCGGACACGGCGGCGGCGGGCGGCCCGCGGCTCGTGTTCGACCACCAGATGTGCATCGACCCCGACACGCAGACCATCTACGTGTTCGGCGGGAGGATACTGCCCTCCAACACGTGAGCGCACACCATTACACGAACAATCACTTATGCACTCGTATATCATTGTCAAATATACTATAAATCTGACCGCAACCGCTGTACCGCGCCTTAGGTAATCGAGCGGCGAGACGGGGGGGCCGAAGTTGGTCATTCTGCCGTCATCGCTTACGGCGGCACTACCACATCCCACCTCTCCGCGCATACCTAAAGCGCGATTGCGGTCAAACTATGGTACAGTCAACAACATAAGTCGCTTAACATTCTAAATTTTTTAAGTTCCGTACTCAAAGCACAGCCCAAAGGGTGCCAACGGGATAAAAGCTTTGATGAGAAAGCTTATATAATTTTGAAATAATCGAAATCGGTCGTTCCAATTTTATATTATGTGCGGCCGGCAAGTGAGACGTCACACGGCCCGATTGGCTTGAAGGCGCTGGGCCCGCGCCGCCATTCACTACAAAGCGCGAGTGGGCCTTGTAACGTCACATCAACCGCGCGCGAACTTCGCTACGCTAGTAATTTGGTCATAACTTCGTCAACTTTTCTCGTAGAAAATTTTTTTTTGCACAGTATGTCATAGATTTCTTAGCTCTATAAATCTGCATTCTCATTTAAATTCGTTACGGATCCTCATTTTTTATATTTGTGGCAGCGAGGAGTTCGTGAGCCCGCAGTACTCGGGCCTGTACGCGTACTACATCGCGACCAACACGTGGCAGCTGCTGCTGGCCGACCGGCACGAGCTGCCCGCGCCGCAGCCGCGCGTCTCACACTCCATGCTCTTCCACCCGGTCAGTGCATACTCCACCCGCAGATACAACAACCTTTGCGCAGGGAATACACTTGCGCAAGTAGATTTCGTTGCACAAGTCATTTTCTTGCGTGAGTAGTTTTATTTGAGCTTATAGATCTAATTGCAAAAGAAGATTTACTTGCGCATGTACTTAGGTACATTTGCACAAGTCGTTTTCTTGCACATATAGTGTTTTCACAAATAGTGTTTGCTTGCGCAAGTATTTAAAGTATTTTTTGCGTAACTAGTTCTACTTTTGCTTTTAGATCTATATGCACAAGTTTTTTATGCTTGCATAAATATATTTCCTGCACAAGTAGTTAAAGTTGCGCATGTAGATCTATTTGCATAAGGTCCACCGCAGACATGCTACTTTTAGCATCGGCAATCGGCGATTTTGATGCTGCGTTTCGGGCATTCTCGCTCGAAGAAACGCGACGCAGCATCGATACAGTCGCAAAATCGGCGGTCGCCGATGCTAAAAGTAGCATGTCTGCGGTGGCCCTTAGAATGTTTGCTTGCGCATTTATTTGCACAAGTAGTTTAACTTGCGCATGTAGTTTTCGGCGGTATTGTTTTACCACAAGTTTAGTAACCCGTAGTATGTGGTGCAGGTGCAGCGTCGGCTGTACATGTTCGCGGGTCAGCGCAACAAGGAGCACCTGCTGGACCTGTGGTGGTGGGACGTGGGGTCGGGCGCGTGCGGCGCGCTGTGCCGCGGCGCCGCCGCCGGCCCGCCGCCCGCCGCCGGCTTCACGCAGCGCGCCACCATCGACCCCGACACTGACGAGCTGTTCGTGCTCTCTGTGAGTATTAACATTGAGGCATTGCTGTATCTGTTTGGGAAGAGGCATAACCACGTGTAGGTTAACTTGCGCAAGTATTTTTATTTGCACAAGTATATATCTTTGGGCAGCATAAGTAGTTATGAGTGGACGGAAGAGTATGGGTGCAAGACTTGCGCAAGTGTATCTACTGCGCAACGATTGTTGTATTGTGGGCGGCATGAGTCAGTGCTTATGCTCATGCACTCGGTCAGCGACCGAGAGGAAGAGCATGAGTGCAAGACTTGCGCAAGTAATACTACTTGCACAAGTATATCCACTGCGCAACGACGGTTGTATTTGTGGACGGCATGAATTAGTATTCTGCACGTATATATATGTATGTTAGTTTGTAAGGTATGTAACTATGGGCCTAGTCGCCTGAAATAAATGAATATTATTATTATTTTGAAGGTCAAAAATCACTTGTTCCTGTTGACAGGGCATGAGTAAAGAGAAGGACAAGCGCGTGTACAACACGCTGTGGGTGTTCTCGCTGCGGCGGCTGACGTGGGCCTGCGTGTACCGGAACGACTGCATCGCGCCCGCCGAGCCGCGCCCCAGGTTCGCGCACCAACTCGTCTACGATCCCGTCAGGAAGGTATGTTCAATATACTTGTATGTTTTGTAACAGTTGTAATCTGTATTTGTGTAGTGGTAAAACTGTATAGAGGTGGGTTTATAGCGATGCTAAAGGCCCGTGCGTGCGGTAAGCGCGGCTCAAATTTTGATAACTTAAATCTACTGATAACGCTGTTCAGACGCATATGAAAGTATAATAATATATGGTACTTATAAATAACAAAAAAAATATGTTTTTATGTTTGTTCCGGCCTCTTCTTCTTATCGTTTGGTTAGTGGCCAACCTGGTGTCAGAGTTGTTCAGCGGCCCGTAGGCTTCTGACAAGGCTTAACGACTGCTGCCTAGATGACAACAACCGGCACCGACTTTTAACGTGCCCTCCGAAGCACGGAGACGTTCAGTTCAAATGCCACTAAATGGTCACCCATCTCTGACTGACCTTTGCTTAACCTCCGATCGTTTACCGATCAGTGATTGCTACGAGCGGCTTGCTACGAACTGGCTACGAGCGCTTGTTCCGGCTAATCTCCGAAATGACTTTTCTGGTTGAACGGGTCTTTCACAGGCAGATAGCTGATGTTATGATGAGTAACTCGTGGGCAAACATTGATTTTAAAAAATGTTAAATTCCATGCGTACGAACTCGCAGTTACAGGTGGTTTGTAATATTGTTGTATAGATCCACTACCTGTTCGGCGGCAACCCCGGCAATCAGAGCAGCCCGCGGCTGCGGCTCGACGACCTGTGGGCGCTGCGGCTGCAGCGCGGCTCCGCAGCACGCGCGCACACTGCCGCGCGCGCCGCGCTGCGCGAGGCAGCCTTCCGCGCGCTCGCCGCGGCCGCCGCGCACGAACACGACACCGCGCTCGCAGCGCGCGCGCTGCAATACCTGCGCCGGGACTTGTACGAAGCGCTCGACCACTCCGACCCCGTACAGGTATACATTACTCTTAGTCATTTTCAAAGTAATGTTTACATACCACTCTGGTTTTAAAAATCAATTGTAATTATAAATGGATATTTATAAATTTGGTGTCATTTTTTTATGCCAATCGTGGTCAATACCGTGGGAACATGACTGATGATGATTTTGATTTCTGTAAAATTTTACGTCTTCGCCAACGTAGCGCTGTCCTACGATAATTTTGTCCTCATTATTGCATGAGAATGTAACTGTCAAAAGTTGGCGGGGTATCGGGGAAGACAGCAATTTTTTTATTTTTAGTGGTAGGTATTATTGCATCGATAATGTAATGTTAGGCAAGCGTGGCTCGTGCCCCGCTATGCGGCCTCTATGGCTTATTACCCCCAAATTCGTAGATTTTAGCCAGTTTAAAATGGTTTTGAAAAGCATTTTAGGAACAAATGTGATTTGTAATTCCACTGAAAGTCGATCATAACTTTCTATGAATTTGGGTAGTGTAATATAATAGTGTGGTGTGGATAGGTGTCGCGGTTCCACAAGCTGGCGTCGGTGCTGTTCGCGGACAGGCCGGGCGGCGCGGCGCGCGGCGCGGCGCTCTCCCCGCGGCGCACGCGCGCGCTCGCCCGCCGCCGCCACGCGCAGCCCGCGCCCGCAGACCTGGCGCACGCACTCGCGCAGGTACACCACACTACACATCACTCTCTACACATACTGTTGTAATAACACCGACATTGTTCAAACTAAACAGCAGTATAAAAAAATACTGCTCTAATTGGGGGTCAAACTCGGAACATTTTTGGAGGGCTAGTACAAACCAGAGGGCCTACTCTTTTACAAACGAAAACGAAGTTTCGGACGAAATTCGCGTATTTCCTACTACGTTTCTCATTCTTTTCGAAATTTCTTACGTAAGAAAATTGTTTGACATCTTCGTCGTCGTCGAATCTAAACGCCAAACAATTTTCGTTCGTAAGAAATGTCGAAATCAATGAGAAACGTAGTAGGAAATACGCGAATTTCGTCCGAAATTTCGTTTTCGTTTGTAAAAGAGTAGGCCCTCAGGTACGAAAACAATAATCCGTATCGTTCGGGCTGACACATTTTCGTAGTAGATCACTGTCAAATTCACGAACAAACGAAGTATAAGTGTTTTGCAATGTTATGCAGTGAACTGGAAAAGATTTAAGTTATCAAATCAGCAACAGTAATTGTACTTATAGTCTGACCGCAACCGCTGTACCGCGCCTTAGGTAGTGGGGAGTGGGAAAACGCCCCCCGTCTCGTCGCTCGCGTACCTAAGGCGCGGTACATCGGTTGCGGTCAAACTATAGTACAACTAGAAATCCAGTCGTCAGTTCTGTTGACTAGATTTCTGGGTATAAAGTGAAAATATACAATCATTTCATCAACCATCAGGTGCTAGGCGCCGAGGACACGATACCGGAGCCCACACAACCTTTCGAAGAAGTAGCGGAGCCGCAGCCGGAGAGCTGGGACGTGGGGCCGGACGACGAGCTGGACGGGCCGCACGCCGCGGACGAGGCGGCCGCGTGGCGCGCGCGGGAGGCGCGCATCGACCTCTACGACACGCTCTGCCAATACTTCAGGCCCTCCACCGTGCCGCCTAAAGGTGACATCACTGATTTAGTCACTTTATAAACGAGTCCCACTAAACGGGCAAACGGACATTTTATTGTGTTAGAAGTGATGTTTTGTTGAAATGTTTTGTCATAAGAAAAAATAATAACTACGAGTAGATTGATTGATTGGTGTTCTTACTCGCAGTGATACTTATCTTCTCATATGGGTTTGCAATGATGAGTCTAGGGCTGAGATCGTAGCCAGTGAAAGGGAGTTTTAAGCTCTAGACGGCCCGCTGGGAGATTTTCCGCGACATTAGACTCGTACAGAGAAAAGTAATCGTGTCAAACCTATGTCTTAAAATACGTACATTTATTTTGTTCGGGGAACAGACGTGAGTTGTAATAAATACACGTAAAAACGTGAATTGACGAAGTGATTACAATAAATAACTTGCGTAGACGTTAGACTTAACAAAGTGCAAATTTTCTATTTTTACTTCGTTTTAGCGCCAATAGCACTGTCTTTAAGATATACCGTAATTACATAAGTTTATAAATAATATACGACCCGTTATTGATACCATTTATTAAGTTTTATATGCTTACTTAGTAATTGCGTTATATGCGATATAAAACACGGCGTTGTGAGACAAGACTACTACTAAATTTTATTACACGACTGCCCAAAAAAGAAGTGTATATTATGTTTTCATTATATTTTTAATTAGGTGGCGTCAGAATACGAAAAAGTTTTCGAGAGTTCTCATGGTTTTAGAGGCTTATTTAATTTGGATAATTATAAATAAATTCTCTTTAATAATAATATTCGATAATATCATTTCAAAATATTATCGAATAGTGTGTATGGACGACGAAACTTTATGTGAGTATGTATACTTTACAGTAGCAGCACGCTATGATGGCCCTTTTGACATGTGGGGGGAGAGGATGAACCTTATTATAACGGAATAAAATTCATTTTCGCATTAATTTATTGACATTCTTACATTTTAGAACGGCCATTCTTATTCCGTTATAATAAGGTTAATTTTCTCCCCGCCACCTGCCAAAACCGCCACCGTAGCGTGCCGCTACTGTATTTATCATTGAGAATGTTATTCACCAAGAAGCTATGTAGGGCACTTTATTTTTTCAGAATGATATATTTTTTTTATTCACTTGAAATACGAATTCATACAGTTTTGTCGTCGGCTATGTTGGTGACAGGGATTTAAGTTTCGCTCTAGCCAAAGACTATTATTGGCTCGAGCCAAGAGGAGTGAACGCGCGGCGTTTATTAACATTCTGTGATAAGATTGCTATAGTCAATAGATATAATCTTGTCGGCTACGTCTGGAATCTCGCGTGCCTATTATGTAAACTATTCCTACGTTATTTTGGAAGTTGCTAATTTTTTGCATTATGCGTTAGTTGATTGCAATTTTAACGTATTACTTGTAATAATTAATTAATTGTAAGATAAAATTGACTGTAGTCGTTGACAATATGACATAATTATCACACTGAGAATTGCATTTTGTAATAATTAAATTATTTAGTATGTTAACTTACTTGTAACACATGTTATTTTACATTCACACCGTAATCATCACAGTATTTTCTCTACACTGCTACATACCATGTTATAAAATACATTATTAATATTAAAAATATTATAAAACATCGAGCTCAATTATAAAAAAAATATTAGTATCATTTTGCTTACAATCTGTAATCACGTTTTATAATTAGGCATGACGTATTACACCAAAATACTCGAGTGTTTTTGTAAATAATTAGATATGTACTCTCGTATCCATAGTTTAGAAATTACGTAACAGCAGAGACGTTGTAAATATGCATTTTTGTTCGTGTAAGGATAAATTATTTGTTTTGAAACATTTTCAGTCTGTATATAACATAATATACGTATTATTTACTAATTCCATTGTTTTATTTCCATTTAAAAAGAGGTATACAGATATGAGACTTGCCTATGGTGCATTAGGACAAATAAAACCATATAAAATGTTTTAAATATATCATTTATTATTCTCATACATGATTCAAATCAGTCATTGTGACAACACGGTGTGCCTGCAGTGTGAAAATAAGCCGCTCTGTCATGATATGTTCCCGGCACTGGTGCATTCCATCTGTCGTTGAATACCCATGGACACCCTATTTATACTCATTGAAGCTCATGTGTTACCTTTTGACAAAAAGACTTGTAATCCGATTCGATTACACCGGAATACCGAAATAACGGCCATCTTGTTGAACGAAACTAAGAAATTATTTTTGCGTGTCGAGTGAACCATCAAACTGTGCAAACTGCAAGGCCGATAAGAAACCAAGGTGCGACGGCTAAGTCTCTTTATAACTCAATTCACAACAGGCCACATTAAATAACAACTGACCTGGAACAATTCTCAATGAGTCCAGCTCGCGGTCGCACCTTGGCTCCCATATTAATTGACGTTTTACTCAGCTACAGATTAAAATGACCACGACGAATGGGAACATACATGCTCGAGTTGTCCAACACCAAAATCATGTCGCAATACATAATAAAGTAGCATAGCATTTATAAACTTCCATCTTTAAATAATATAAATCATAATCAATATTTACTCTAATAAAGTAATATCTATGCCTACAAAATAATCATCTAAATGTTATACTGTGTGTATAAGGAAAAAAAATATTATTTTTGGTTAATCGCAGTGAACACCACCACCTGCTAGTGGCAGCAGACATCCAGCGATGTCCTCCGAACGAAAAATACTGAACATCAATACAGGGGAATTATATACTTTATGAACAACCGAAGTTCAATTGCACTAATACCGATAATAATATGCAGTGCCGGAAGCGAGGTCCCGCGCACGATACATATAGTCCATTTAACAAACAACAATCAGGATTAAATCAATATGTCAAAACATGTCAAGTAATCAGGTAAACTTAACAATGTCAATAGTGACAAAAAAGTAGTTAATTAAGTCAAATTGCGTTTCAAGTAATATAAAGTTCAAAAAACATACTGCTCTTACAACAAATGGCATATAAAAATATTATTATGTCGACGCGAGACGACTATAGCCCGCGTTTCATTTTAACAGAACGATGAGCGTCGATGAAACAAGCACTAGTCGCGCGGAGATCAGTGACTAGACATAAGAATACATAAACGATGTCTGCTGCTAAGCTAAATACTAATAAATAATACTTAGAAATGAAAAATATATACTAAAGCTAACATTCTGTAAGTCCATCGTTTAAGTACATGAAGAGTGCTACGATAAAAGCTAGTCAATATATTATTATTATACTATAAACAATAAATGCAAGGCGATGGTCCGTGGGCGCGCGCCGCGGCTCTCAGCCGCTCGCGCCGCGCCGCCCTTTGAGCTATGCAACACAATTACGCTACGAGTGTTAATATTGCAAATTAATTTCACTACGCGAGGCTTGCGCCCTCGCTAGATTACCCACTAATTATACGAAGGTTAATGTATCTAGGCCTAATACCTAAACCAGTTAAATACCTACTAAGGGGCGAGTGCCCACGCTACATATTATGGAACGGTCAACTAGCCTAAGGTCGATGAGACGCTAGGAAAGATAAAAACGACTATGTCACCGAGCGGCCATACTCAACCTATCACGGGAAGCTGCCAATATCACATCCGATAACGTAAATAATAGAATCGTAACACTTTTTAATAAAATCTTATTATTTTTTTGTAAATTTTGTCTTATCAATAGATTCGCTGGTCGACGCCGGTGAGCAAAACTTGAGCAACAAACATGCCCGGTTACAACTTTAAATATGAACTGTTTAAAACATTAGGGCTCGATCCATGTGTGTGGCGGGTCGACCAGCTCATGGACAAGAAATGGACGCGCGTGGCGAGGCCACAGGACGGCAGAGTAACACAACAGTGGCTCGGAGCTGCCGGCGCCCGGCGCCCACCGCGACCACGCGACTGTCCTAGCCTAGCGTGGCCGCGGTAGTCTCCCGGGCCGCGAGCGACGCGGCCTCCGGTCGCCGCCAACTAAAACTTGGAGAAACCCAACTCCGACCCGCAACAGTCTAAACGTCACTAACAAAAAGAATACTGAAAAACACTACGAGTACAACTAGAACAAGATGGACGAAAGTATTCGGCAGAGGGCCATAACAACACAACAAACGTATCCACTACAGAACAGATTACATAGTCTTTTGCGCACACAATGGATGGACGACGAATATTTTTTTAGAAAAATTTTAATTGGACGTACTAAACACTTCGTATCGAGTGGAGGACTCTATTAATATAATAAGAATCGTCAGATTCGAACAATAATATGATGTATATGATAAAAAATAACGTCGCGCTGTTCGATCGTAACCCCTCGACCCCACAAGTATAAGAAAATCTGCCTCTATAAACCGGAGCGTTATTTCCATTTGCGATATTGTAACTGCGATAAATTCATTTGCGTAATAAAATACACCGATCCTATTACAAAAATACTCGATAAACATCAATTTACGACGTGCAATAGATAGATAGAGATATATGAGGAAATTCGATATCAAAATACTCGTTCGGTGGCGCGCGGTTGAACTTCGCAAAATCGCGACATCGAGACGTGAAGCCTACGGGAACTAAGGGATAAGTAGCGGGCGAAGCGCCCCCGCACCCGCACAACAACAACAACGCAGAGTACTCCCTCCCCTCTCACACGCAGCCCTCCGCAGGGTACCACTCACATTAAAAATCAGTCAACTTTAATATTACAACACCAATCTTTTAACTCGCGGGGAGGCTGCATCGACGTATTTTTTAAATTTCATTAATTCTACTTTTTTCGTCCCTAAACTAAGTGCGGCTGGGGCGCGGGTTGGCGGCCGTGCACGGCTGCACAGTTTGACGGTTCACGAGCGACTGGAGGTGCCGTGCACGGCGCCACGGCCCGCGGCCTCCGCAACGTCGAGGAAGCCCCCCGGCCCGACACCGGTACGATTAATTAGATTAAAATTTTATAAAACGTACAAATAATTTAGTCCCCGGGACCCCACAGTTATAAAAAATTTCAGCGGGCGCGGCTCGGCCGTTCGCCTCTCCGACGCGCAAGAAATACATCGAATGGTACAAACTTTTAAGTTCCCCATTATTTTTTATAAGTCATCTTAATGCAGACGCGAGCGCGTCACGCACGGCACGCGTCTACGTAGACGAAAAATGTCGAGCCGCGCCCGAAACTAACACTATAAATTCGTGGCGACCCCAACTGCGTATTCGTATCGAACGAATCGTACAAAGTCTTTCTTTCGAAAACGGACTCGAGAGGTCGAAGTCGGTGTCGAAGAATGTTCGCAGTGCGCGCGCGCTTCATCACCGCAACTGCACGTTTACGCACGTTACGCTAAGTGTAGATACACTCCCTAACGACTATAGAACATCGTCACACGTAACTTCGTTAAAAAGCGGTATACCACTCGAACACTGTCTTGAACGTATCCAGCGAGGTTTTCGCGGATACCGCGGTCGGTCACTTTCAATCTGTAATATCCGAGAGTCGACTTTATAGTCGATCGTGGCAGTGGAAGTGGAGCGTCCCAATGTCCTAGCGCTCAGGTGCGCAGCGGCGCGTGGAAGGCACGCGGCTGGCGGGGATGTGGCGGCGCTTGAGGCGCCAGCAGCGCGCGCAGGGCGGCGGCGGCGGCCTTGAGCGCCGACACGAGGCGCTAGAAGTCGCGAGGCCGCGCGCGCGCCGCGCCGCCCGCCTTGGGCACGCGCCGCGTGCGCATCTCGCGGTCCACCTGACGCAAACATAACACCGATTAACTGAAGGCTCTATTAATAAAGCGCGTATTCACTAGGGGACAAACTCGAGGGACATATCGCGAGCAGTCGCGGGATATTTACGTGCGACTGTCCGGCGACAATGTCGAGGTTAGTCGCGGAACACAGAGCGACTGTCGAAGGACACGATCTTATACGAAGTCGACGCAAGGTCGATATACGCGACATGTCCCGTGACACGTAGATGCCGCCTGCGATGTCGGGCGACAGAGTCGCGGGACAAATGTCCGCTAGTGAATACGCGGCTTAAACGCCGATACAAAAAAAGACGCAGCACGCCATCAACGTTCGCTCCGACTCGATTCAAATCAGAATGCCTTATTTTTTCTGTGTCTACAAATGTTTGACATTGTGGCACAGTCATGCCGCTCTACAGTTTTATCGCTGACGATGAAGGTACGGACAAAAAAACTGTTTTAGTACATTTGAAGGCGCACACCGAAATGGTCTTGAAAAAAAAATAGGCCCCGGACGATACTCTTATATTGCAAAGTCGCAATTTATTTATCCCTAAATCAAGTTGTAAAGAGGGAAAGGCCCTGACCTCGAGTTCCTCGAGGCGCTGCGTGAGCGCGAGCTTCTGCTGCACGGCGAGCCGCAGCAGCTGGTTGAGCGTCTTCTTCTCCTCCTCGGCGCCGGCCAGCGCCTGCGTCAGCTCGTCCACCTGCGTCACGTACTCCTCGCACCGCGCCGCGAACATCGCGCGCAGACCTGACATACAACACACACTTGTTAACAATAAGCTTTATAACAAGAACGGACGCAGGATGGCGTTCTCAAATGCTTTTTGCATCATCATCATCATCTCAGCCGAAAGACGTCCACTGCTGGATATAGGCCTCCCCAAGTTTCGCCACAATGACCGGTCTTGCGCTGCGTATTCCCGCCACTTCACCAGGTCGTCGGTCCACCTTGTGGGAGGCCTACCCACGCTACGCTTTCCGGTGCCCTTTGCATACAATTTTAAAAATATACGGTCGAATTGAGAAACCTCCTCCTTTTTTGAAGTCGGTTTAAAAATCAACTGAAAATGCGATCATAATCTTGAGGTCCGAATACAGCATAATACGTAAGCGTAGTCTCGCTAGGACGCGTAAAGCGAGAGCTCTAAATCTGTGACGCACTACACGTATATCATACGTCTCTAATAGGGGCTTACCCATGCATACCCTTGTAATCAGAATTTGTAGTCTATTACAAGATGTTATGGAGAAATCCGGTAAGATAGAGCTTTGAAGACGCAGGGAGTGCTGCCATAAAATTTACTATAGGGTCGACTCTTTACTCTACCTTAATAAATATCATAGCACTCAAGCGCTTGAGATAAGTTAACCTACTATTGCGAACGAAGATAATAAAGGAGTACTCACTCGAGAATGTAGCGGCATCCTCCTTGAGCAGCCGCAGCTCGTTCCTGAGCTTGAGCATGGTCTCCGTGACGATGATCTTCTCGGTCTCGTACTTGGACTTGAGGTTGGCGAGCGCGACCTCGGCCGTGTTCTTGTTGGACTTGAGCACGGTCCTGAGCGTCGCGATCTGCTCCCGCTTGGTCGACAGCAGGGACTTGAGCTTGATCACTTGCTCCTGGAGCTCCGCCATTTCCGCGCCGCGGTCCTCCGTCTCCATCACTGTTGGGATTTGATTACCGTTATTTTTACATTTATTTTTAAAAACAGCTTCTATTTCTAGCGAACAAAGTAACTATAGAGGCGAGGACACACTTATATGCATCATCAAAAATATATTTTTGCGTTCATAATACAATAAAAAGTTAACACAAAATGACAACTAAGAGTCAAAGCATAGCAGGAAGGTAGTGAATGCAAGTGGCGAAGGATATATGGAACAGTCTTTGGTGAACATTTATGTTAAGGACCTCTACCGGCTGAAAATTCACTTCGTAAAAATAATTGTACTTTAAACCTTCATTAGATTCCCATCACATAATGTACTGCAGCATCGTCATACAAGTCACGAGAGTAGTTCTCAATGAACTCCTGATATTCGTCATGAGACTTGATTCACTCGTAGTCGGAGCATTCTGACAATACAAGCTTCTACTACCCAACATCGCGTCCTTCCATACAGAGTGAAGATTTTTACTTTTCAAACCTATAGTTTTAGAGGTTCCAGACACTTTTTTTGGACTGTGAAATGGTATGTTGGTCTTCGGGTATGGAATTTTATTCATGATAGTGGATTTTTTTCGATATTCCCGCGGGCTATGTCGAGTTGCTTCGGTGGATTCGTCAGTTCTAGGCACCACATTGCAAGTAAATTTAGGAATATTCGTATGTTTTGAATGATCTCTGGTATTATTCATAGTTTCTTTAAATTCTAGTTTTTTGGAGTTTCCGTCGCAAGAAATCTTGGTTATGTTCTCAAAGAAATGTGTTATTTCTTTAACAGACGTTCCAGTGCAAGTTTCCTTTTCATCGTTGTCAATATCTATAGAATCTATAGAATGTAATTGACTGATCAGATTATGCAATTTTCTTCTAGTGTCTGCAATTTTAAGTTTGCAGTTGCTGTGTTCTTTGCATTTCTTTATAGGAATATTGTATGTTTGGGATTTAGAGTAGTGATTCATGGATTTAGGTTCTGGAAAGAGGATAAGGAGGATTAGAAGAACGTATTCAGGAATGGGGAATTCATAGATCGGACCCGGATCTTGGGTGCGAGGGTTTTCTGTGCACGTGAACTTTTTTTGGCTATAGTGCAATGGACTCTGAACCTAATACGCACATGGAAGCACTGCGAGTATTAATGTAATACATCTGACGTCAATAACTTATGGTCGCTATTGACAAGGCACCCAAAAGGGAGTTCAAGACGAGTGGTATTTAAATTTGCCCTCGTCGGATGCCAATGCCGGAGCTTATCCAATCTTCGGCCTTGCAATTGGCTCCGATCGTTTACCGATCAGTGATAGTTGTGTGGTACTGGTACTGTTGGGTAGTGTAGTGTAGTGTAGTGTGGTACTGACCGGGCTGGTGCCTGTGGCGCGAGTCGAGCGCGGTGTCGAGCGCGGCGCGCAGGTGCGTGAGCTGGTCCAGCAGCGTGTCGGCGGAGCGTGCCACGCGGCCCGCCGCCGGTAGTGTAGTGTGGTACTGACCGGGCTGGTGCCTGTGGCGCGAGTCGAGCGCGGTGTCGAGCGCGGCGCGCAGGTGCGTGAGCTGGTCCAGCAGCGTGTCGGCGGAGCGTGCCACGCGGCCCGCCGCCGGTAGTGTAGTGTGGTACTGACCGGGCTGGTGCCTGTGGCGCGAGTCGAGCGCGGTGTCGAGCGCGGCGCGCAGGTGCGTGAGCTGGTCCAGCAGCGTGTCGGCGGAGCGTGCCACGCGGCCCGCCGCCGGTAGTGTAGTGTGGTACTGACCGGGCTGGTGCCTGTGGCGCGAGTCGAGCGCGGTGTCGAGCGCGGCGCGCAGGTGCGTGAGCTGGTCCAGCAGCGTGTCGGCGGAGCGTGCCACGCGGCCCGCCGCCGGTAGTGTAGTGTGGTACTGACCGGGCTGGTGCCTGTGGCGCGAGTCGAGCGCGGTGTCGAGCGCGGCGCGCAGGTGCGTGAGCTGGTCCAGCAGCGTGTCGGCGGAGCGTGCCACGCGGCCCGCCGCCGGTAGTGTAGTGTGGTACTGACCGGGCTGGTGCCTGTGGCGCGAGTCGAGCGCGGTGTCGAGCGCGGCGCGCAGGTGCGTGAGCTGGTCCAGCAGCGTGTCGGCGGAGCGTGCCACGCGGCCCGCCGCCGGTAGTGTAGTGTGGTACTGACCGGGCTGGTGCCTGTGGCGCGAGTCGAGCGCGGTGTCGAGCGCGGCGCGCAGGTGCGTGAGCTGGTCCAGCAGCGTGTCGGCGGAGCGTGCCACGCGGCCCGCCGCCGGTAGTGTAGTGTGGTACTGACCGGGCTGGTGCCTGTGGCGCGAGTCGAGCGCGGTGTCGAGCGCGGCGCGCAGGTGCGTGAGCTGGTCCAGCAGCGTGTCGGCGGAGCGTGCCACGCGGCCCGCCGCCGGTAGTGTAGTGTGGTACTGACCGGGCTGGTGCCTGTGGCGCGAGTCGAGCGCGGTGTCGAGCGCGGCGCGCAGGTGCGTGAGCTGGTCCAGCAGCGTGTCGGCGGAGCGTGCCACGCGGCCCGCCGCCGGTAGTGTAGTGTGGTACTGACCGGGCTGGTGCCTGTGGCGCGAGTCGAGCGCGGTGTCGAGCGCGGCGCGCAGGTGCGTGAGCTGGTCCAGCAGCGTGTCGGCGGAGCGTGCCACGCGGCCCGCCGCCGGTAGTGTAGTGTGGTACTGACCGGGCTGGTGCCTGTGGCGCGAGTCGAGCGCGGTGTCGAGCGCGGCGCGCAGGTGCGTGAGCTGGTCCAGCAGCGTGTCGGCGGAGCGTGCCACGCGGCCCGCCGCCGGTAGTGTAGTGTGGTACTGACCGGGCTGGTGCCTGTGGCGCGAGTCGAGCGCGGTGTCGAGCGCGGCGCGCAGGTGCGTGAGCTGGTCCAGCAGCGTGTCGGCGGAGCGTGCCACGCGGCCCGCCGCCGGTAGTGTAGTGTGGTACTGACCGGGCTGGTGCCTGTGGCGCGAGTCGAGCGCGGTGTCGAGCGCGGCGCGCAGGTGCGTGAGCTGGTCCAGCAGCGTGTCGGCGGAGCGTGCCACGCGGCCCGCCGCCGGTAGTGTAGTGTGGTACTGACCGGGCTGGTGCCTGTGGCGCGAGTCGAGCGCGGTGTCGAGCGCGGCGCGCAGGTGCGTGAGCTGGTCCAGCAGCGTGTCGGCGGAGCGTGCCACGCCGCCCGCGGCACGCAGCCCCTCCAGCTCGCCCGCCGCCAGCGCCAGCGCTTCGGCCTCCGCGGACCTGCCCTCCGTGCCTGCCTCTACACAAACAGTTCAATGTAACCATTAAATATTCTACGACCGCTATCAACGCAAAACAGAACGAGGTATGTTCGAGGGTTCATGGAAAATCACCACTGTCTGGACAGCGGCGTCGCGGCGCACGTAAAAATACAGCGAGACAATAGTGACATTCTTGCTAAATTAACTGTAACATTATGCGATCCGGAGTAATAGTGAGATCCCGATATCGATAAGTGATTGGTCGAATTACGAAAAGGACTTGATGACAATAATAATGCGGCCATATCAATACTTCTATAAGGAAAATATTTAAAGTTTGTTATATCTCAATGGGCTGTGCGTTAGCGCGCACTGTAAGACCTCATAGTAATGTTTGTGTATAGGTGGTATAGTGTGTGTTGCGTACCGTCGTTGTGTCCGGCGTGCTCGAGCAGCAGCCGCTCGGGCTGCGTGCCGTTGACGGCGCACACGTGGTGGTACAGCTGCGCCAGCGTGTCGGCCGCCGACACCAGCGCCGGCGCCGCCGTCGACAGCGCGCGCCCGGCTCCTGCACAACACAACACAACGATAATGCGAGTAATGACGCGACACATCAGTCATTTTTTTTAAATTCCTTAGTTCGGTACACGGACGGACAGTCCACCTGATGGTAAGTAGAAACTGACATCTGCAACTTAAAGAGGAGAGGCAGTTTCGACCTTTTAGTGACCTGTAAAATTGTCCTTTGAATAACCCCATATTGTAGTGCAAAAGGAAAGCCTTCAGGATGATCATTCCACAACTTGCATGTGCGCGGAGAGATGAGTACATAAGCGGGGTAACAGCCCCCCTAGACAAGTGGCATGAACGCTAATCGATTAGAATAGAATAGACTTCACAATGTATGGAAATGTCAAACGTCGCTATGTAGATCAACAACAAGTTGCTATGTACATCACGTGACTTATGTCATTTCCATACATGAAGCGTAGCGATTTGAAGGAACGCTTGTAGCCGTCAGCCACTTACCTAGCCCTTCTGGCATCCAAATCTCGTAGGATTTTTAATTAAAAAATTTCCTCGCATCCAGGATTTTTTTTACACCACGGTGGATCCACGTTGGAGTGACATAACACATAAAGAGTTCTGACAGTACCTCTCACTCTGTCCGACTTCGCGATAATTCGACGGCAGTAGTAAAGTGACAGATGACGTCCAAGCTGAAAATGAGTATGTGTAATCGAGTATACCTCCGGCGAGGGTCCTGAGCAGGTCTGCTTCAGCGTGTAGCGCGGCGCAGCGCACCTCCGACTCTGCGACGCGGTCGGCGAGCTGCGCGAGCGCCTGGCGCTGCAGCGCGGCCGCGGCCGCGTCGGGCGGCGCCGCGCCCGCCGCCAGCTCGCTGAGCGCGGCGCCCAGCGCGCCCAGCTCGCCGCCCGACACGCGCCACCACGTCAGCCACTTGGCCGCGCGCGCTGGCACGCCGCCGGGAGATACCTTCTCGTCCTCCTGCACCACACACGCATATTCATTACACTTACCCGAGATTCCCTATAGGTCCATCCTATTATATTTACCTAAACACACTGTCAAATAGTGGCAATTAAAAAAAAACTACAATCAATGTAAAAAGACGAGCCCGCTGAGATTCTTTCCGGATCTCTTCAGCCGAGGTCGCGTTTCCGATCCGGAGTTAGAATTAAATAAAAAATGAAAAAATTACAATTTATAAGTGTCCCCTGACGAAACAAACGATTAAAATTTTGTTTTTTTTACACTTAAGGTGGGGATATGATCTGGAAATTTTGGCTGAATGGGCGGAGCTAACGCATCGCCGGGGGTGTGCTCCCCGCGCCAGCGGCGGGCTCCCGGCAAGAGCCTCTGACAGCGCGGTTATTGCGTCGCTTGTATTCTTATTTCAAAACAAGCCGAGCTACCACAACGTAGTAGGTCTACAAATAAGTTGATAATTTCGATTTATAATGCAAATCCTAAATAGCTCAGTGGAAAAGTCATCCTACACGACGATGACGATGACGCAGGATCAAATCCTATAACTACCTGCTTTTTTATGTTTTCTAATTTTATTGTATGCATTATCTTTTTATTTTACTTTTATATACCTACCTATATTTTTATTAAATCGAATAATTTATTTATTTATTCATAAACTAAAGTCTAAATAAAATAGATCACAAACGAAAAACGATCAAAAACGTAGGAAAGAAAACTGACGGAGCAATTTACGATACGATTCGAGTTCGAATCCGACAACAGCATAATATTTTTTTAATGTTTATTTATTTACTTATTTTTGTTTATTTATTTGGCCTACTAACGATTGTTTACATTATAAATAGCGTTTTTTCGAATATGATATTTTCAAATATTTTTTATTTTGAAGTTTGACATCTTGACAATACCACACTATAAATATAGTATATAATATACAATACAGAAGGGCTAGACAAGTAGCAGACGTCTACAAATTCGCTAACGCTTCATCTATGGAAATGACATAGGTGACGTGATCTCAAGCGAGATCTTCATAGCGACTTGTTGTTGATTTACACAGCAACGTTTGACATTTCCATACATTTTGAAGTTTATTCCTTTCTATTCGATTAGCGTTCATGCCACTTGGCTAGCCCCTCTGTACAGTCGGCCATCGCCTTTGATGTTTGTGAACATGCCGCCACCTTCTTGACAGTTGGTGCGACGACTACTTGTGTAAGGGTTGGCACACATTATAATATTTAAAGGAATACCTACTTATTTCAGACTATTTCTCTTGTCTGTCTTCTCCTGCCTTTGTAACTTTTTGTATTTGTCTTTTTTCTTTGTTTTCCTGGTCTTGTGTATCTTTCTTGTCGTTTCTTGTCATTTATTGGCATTTCGTGTGATTTTCTGTCATTTACTTTCATTTTCTGTCATTTCCTGTCATATTTGTCATTTCCTGGCTTTTTCTGTCATTTTGTCATATTTGTTATTTCCTGGCATTTTCTGGCATTTTTGTCATTTATTGTCATTTTCTGTGATTATTGCAATTTTCTGTAATTTTTGATATTTATTGTCATATCTGTAATGTTGTAATTTTTCATTTTTTCATCATTTTTGCCATTTTCTGTCATTTTGGTCTATTTTGTCTATTTTTTTGAACGTAGGCTGTTCGGCTCACTGCATGCGATGGTTGGGAGTTCGATTCCCGCGAAATGAAAATTTCGAAACGGCCGTATGCGTAATTTGTCTCGATCCTGGTATTACGGGGATCGCCTCCAGTCCATTACGGTACCCATAGTAGAAGCGTTGCTTAGGTTGGGACCATTCATTCGCGTCTCATGTAATTCTCTCTGTATTATCACAGAATAACTATATGTATATACAGTAAGGGCGAGGCCCCATTACCATTCTTGACTATACTTAAAAGTGCACGACTATTTTCTCAACAATTGTTGACCACTATTGACCACTCTTGACCATTATTGTCTATTTTGACCATTATTTACTATTTTGACCATTATTGACTATTTTTGACCTTGTTGAGTATTTTTAGTCTTTGTTGACTATTTTCGACCATTGTTGACTATTTTTAGTCTTTGTTGACTATTTTTGACCATTATTGACTATTTTTGACAATTGTTGACTATTTTTGACCATTGTTGAGTATTTTTAGTCTTTGTTGACTATTTTTGACCATTGTTGACTATTTTTAGTCTTTGTTGACTATTTTTGACAATTGTTGATAATTTTTGACCATTGTTGACTTTTTTTACCATTGTTGACTATTTTGACCATTGTTGACTATTCTCAACTATTGTTGACCACTATTGACCATTATTGACTATTTTTGACCATTGTTGACTGTTTTTTACCATTGTTGACTATGTTAGCACATTGTGACCAATTTTGACCATTGTTGACCATTTTTGACCATTGTTGACTATGTTTGCCCATTGTGACCAATTTTGACCATTTTGACCATTGTTGACTATTTTAGACCATTTTTGACTAATGTTGACCATTGTTGACTAATTTTGACCATTGTTGACCATTGTTGACTATTTTCACCATCAACCGTCAACAATGGTCAAAATGATCAACAGAAGTCAACAATGGTCAAAATTAGTCGACAATGGTCAAAAATAGTCAACAATGGTCAAATACAGTCCAGAAAAGTCAGGATAGTAAAAAATAGACAAGAATAGACAAAAAAGTCAAGAATAGTCAAGGATAGTCAAGGATAGTCAAGAATAGTAAAAAATAAACATGAAAGTCAAGAACGGTCAATTTAACGTCAAGAATAGCCAAGAATAGTCATGAAAAGTCAAGAACAGTCAATTACAGTCATGAAAAGTCAGGATAGTCAATAATAGTCAGAAATACAATAGGCTAGCCAGGAATAGTCAGCTATAAGGCGACTCTTTCTTTCTTTTTCTTATACTTACTAGACTTAGACTTCTTATACTACTTAGAAAGCTTACAACAACGGAGCTCCAATAGAACTCCAAGCCCAAATGGGCTAGGAGTCCGAGCCCAAATGGCAAATGTTTATTCTTGACTATTTTTGACTATCCTGACTTTTCTGGACTCTATTTGACTATTTTAGACCATTTTTGACTAATTTTGACCATTGTTGACTATTTTTGACCATAGTTGAAAATTTTTGACAATTGTTGACATTTTTTGACCATTGTTGACTATATGACCATTGTTGACTATTCTCAACTATTGTTGACCATATTGACCATTATTGACTATTTTTGACCATAGTTGACAGTTTTTGACCATTGTTGAAATTTTTTGACTATTGTTGAGTTTTTTTTACCATTGTTGACTATATGACCATTGTTGACTATTCTCAACTATTGTTGACCACTATTGACCATTATTGACTATTTTTGCCCATTGTGACCAATTTTGACTATTGTTGACTAATTTTGACCATTGTTGACCATTGTTGACCAATTTTGACAATTGTTGACTGTTTCTTACCATTGTTGACTATGTTTGACCATTGTGACCAATTTTGACCATTGTTGACTATTTTTGATCATTGTTGACTATTTTTTACCATTGTCAACTATTTTGACCATTATTGACCAATTTTGACCATTGTTGATTATTTTTGAACATTGTTGACAATTTTTGAGCATTGTTGACTAATTTTGACAATTGTTGACTTCTGTTGACCATTTTGACCATTGTTGACGGTTGATGGTGACAATAGTCAAAAATGGTCAAAAATTGTCAACAACGGTAAAAAATAGTCAACAATGGTCAAAATTAGTCACAAATGGTCTAAAATAGTCGACAATGGTAAAAAATAGTCAACAATGGTCAAAATTAGTCAAAAATGGTCTAAAATAGTCAACAATGGTCAAAATAGTCGACAATGGTAAAAAATAGTCAACAAAGATCAAAAATAGTCAACAATGGTCATAATTGGTCACAATGGTCAAACTTAGTCAACAATGGTAAAAAACAGTCAACAATTGTCAAAAATAGTCAACAATGGTCAAAAATAGTCAACAATGGTCAAAAATGTTCAAAAATAATCAACAATGGTCAAAATTGGTCAACAATGGTCAAAATAGTCGACAATGGTAAAAAGTAGTCAACAATGATCAAAAATGGTCAAAAATAGTCAACAATGGTCAAAATTGGTCACAATGGTCAACATTAGTCAACAATGGTCAACATTAGTCAAAAATGGTCTAAAATAGTCAATAATGGTCAAAAATGGTCAACAATGGTCAAAATTGGTCACAATGGTCAACCTTAGTCAACAATGGTAAAAAACAGTCAACAATTGTCAAAAATAGTCAACCATGGTCAAAAATTGTCAACAATGTTCAAAAATAGTCAACAATGGTCAAAATTGGTCAACAATGGTCAAAATAGTCGACAATGGTAAAAAATAGTCAACAATAATCAAAAATGGTCAAAAATAGTCAACAATGGTCAAAATTGGTCACAATGGTCAACATTAGTCAACAATGGTCAACATTAGTCAAAAATGGTCTACAATAGTCAACAATGGTCAAATTTGGTCACAATGGGCAAACATAGTCAACAATGGTCAAAAATGGTAAACAATGGTCAAAATTGGTCACAATTGGCAAACATAGTCAACAATGGTAAAAAACAGTCAACAATGGTCAAAAATAGTCAATAATGGTCAATAGTGGTCAACAATACTTGAGAATAGTCAACAATGGTCAAAAAAGTCAACAATGGTCAAAAATTATCAACAATGGTCAAAAATAGTCAACAATTGTCAAAAATAGTCAATAATGGTCAAAAATAGTCAACAATGGTCAAAAATAGTCAACAAAGACTAAATATACTCAACAATGGTCCAAAATTGTCAATAATGGTCAAAATAGACAATAATGGTCAAGAGTGGTCAATAGTGGTCAACAATTGTTGAGAAAATAGTCGTGCACTTTTAAGTATAGTCAAGAATGGTAATGGGGCCTCGCCCTTACTGTATATGTAGATAGTTATTCTGTGATAATACAGAGAGAATTACATGAGACGCGAATGAATGGTCCCAACCTAAGCAACCATTGTACTATGGGTACCGTAATAGACTGGAGGCGATCCCCGTAATACCAGGATCGAGACAAATTACGCATAAGGCCGTTTCCAAAATTTTAATTTAGCGGGAATTGAACTCGCAACCATCGCATGCAGTGAGCCGAACAGCCTACGTTCAAACCACTTCACCAAGCGGGCGTCAATTGTCAATGGACGACGAAGTATGTAGTTCATAATTTCGCTATGTTGTGTTCCCCAACATGAAATTAGCTGAGTAAGTCAATGCATAAGTTCGTCAAGGCATAAGTTCGAATCATCTTTATATTTCCGAAATCAATATTTTTTTCATGTTATTCTAAATGTAGACGAAGGCATGAAGGCGACTGCAAACGCACACTGTCACAATGTGTTTGTACATGTCGAAGACAAGCAAGGGCCAGTCGCCTTCGTGAAAAAGATTCCAAATTCAAATCACATTCAATGAAAAAATGTCCAAGATTCCATGATAACGGAGTATATAGTTCATAATTTCGCTTACAATTTCAATGTCTTGTTAGCTCGTAGGTAAATTGATCTGGCTGGGTGAATGCTATAAGGAGCGCAGGTTCGAAACCTATATCTATATTTTCGATTTTAATATATTCTTAGTTCTTATTATTTTTATTTTTATTTGTATTATTTTTATATGATTATTAAACAAAACAAAAAAAAAATGTTCTAAATTACAATTCTTTGTCAAATTTCTTAGGTACAAAGGCGTATACATCATTGCAATATTTTTATGTATTTATTTACAAAAAAGAGATACACGATAATTGAAGCGACTGGAGCGTAGAAAAGTGACACAACCTCCCCGTCCAACAGTCATCGCGGTACTGCCGCCCGTCGCCCGTCGCACCGGATCCGCCCACTTTGTTGGCGAATATTTGGAAAATCATGAATTGTGACGTGAAAAACGATTGCATCGCAAAATCAAGCTTACATTTTTTAGGTATTATCTTTCTCCATCTTTTGGTGAAAAAACTATTTAAAAATTCCCAGCCGTTTGGAAGAAGATAGAAATTTAAATTTGAAAATTTCTACATTTTGGTAATTTTTTTCACATAGTAAAAGAGCATTTTTCACATTTTTCAAACTTGTTTTTTAAAGAAGAGGGTATAATAAATACGGTGATATTTTTTTCAAAATTTTTACTCCACTCGTCTAAGAGGAGATAGCTTCCAAACATGCCTCGTTAGCTGCCTGTAGAGTCTTAAGGTTCACAGCGTGCAGTGACCCCAGCATCAGGTCACCGCAAGATTGTAACGTATTCACACTTTTTGTTTTGGCTATTGTTTTTTTTTGTATTTAGCCAAAGTCAAGTTATTATTTTTTAAAGTTTATATCCAGTAAAACGCCTAAATTTAAACTTCACCGGTATTATTACCCCCAAATTCATAGAGATTTTAGCCAGTTTACAATGAATGGTTTAGTTGGTTTGAAAAGCATTTTTAGGAACAAATGTGATTTGTAATTCCACTGCAAGTCCATCATAACTTTCTATGAATTTGGGGGTTAGAGTGTACAATAATAAAGCGGTAGTATTTGTGTCTCACGAGCGGCGCGCAGTCTCCGTGCAGCGCGTGCAGCGCGGTGACGCGCGAGTGCGCGCGCGTGAGGCCAGCGCGCAACAGCGCGGCCGCCGCGCCTTCAGACTCCGCCGCTGTCTGCGCAGACCGCATCGACGCTTGCAGCTGCCCCTGGGGACACAATAGAAACTTTGTCAGTGATAACTAATTGGTTAAGCACGCAGCTTGCGTGCTTGAAAGTCCAGGGTTCAAACCTCGACTAGCACCTCTCCCTCTAAATCCCCCTCCCATTGAGGGGCGGCCCAGGAGTGGGACGTTAAAAGGGCTATTATTATTATTGCTGTACGATTTATGCTGATTGGCTCTTGATACTCGCTCAATATGCGTTATCGCACTTGCAACATGTTGCAAACGCGTATGATAGCTGGCAGCGAAGTTATCGCTTAAGCTATGTCCCCACCAGTGCGCTTCCACGTTCATCTTGCGCTTTCGTCTGACGCATGCTTGAAGCGCCATAGCGCATGCAATAACGCATGCGCTATTCTATCTCAAAAACAGCGCACGCCCGTAACGCACGCTGATCCGCAACCGGTGAGTTCGCGTGCAACATTCCGTGCGCTTTACATACAAAATGGCGAAAGTTAAAGTTAAAACATTGAAATTATGAATGTTTTCTTTCGTAATTCTTGGCTCCACTATTTTCAAAAGTTTGTTGAAAGTGGCTTTAGACATTCGTGTAAAGTTTTTAAAAAGGATTTCATTGTTTAACTCTAAATCTTTCAATATCTTTTTGTTTCGTGTCTTCAAAACATCGTTTATCCAGATACTCTTTTATCTTAAGTTTTTTTTCCTTGTAGTTAATATTAAATATTCTGCACAAATTGCTACACTTGTTCATCTTGACGACCGACCAGGGCGCACTGGTGTAGACACTAAGTTGCATGCCTCTTAAGGCAATTAATATTGCAAGCGCTTGACGCGAGATGAATTGAAAGTCGAAGACGCAAGATGAACATGAAAGCGCACTGGTGAAGACATAGCTTTAGAGATACATTCGTTCTGAAGCTGCAATGACACACAAAGACCAAGGCTAAACTTGGAACAATATCAAAATGATTCTTTAAAATCAATATCCAACTAAAATCTACGCAGTGTCCTATGCTAATTTAGTTATTGCTTTAGTTTTACATTTGCCTCCCAAAAATACGTAGGATACGTAGAATTTTTTTAACCATTTCAATTGGAAGTGATCTAACGAGAAATTTTGAGTCACATCCTGTCCACTGGCCGCCTGCTTAACTCTCATTATCTAATTAGCATCAATTGACAAAAATCTCTTGCTTGCGGCGTTCAGACTACTCGTCTAAACACTTGAGACAATCAGTGTCAATGTGCAAGGTTAATAGAACCTCCTCCTTTTTTGAAGTCGGTTAAAATGTATTACATGTCGTATAATTTATTTTAGAAACCAGATCATTTTGAATATATTTTTTGGACCAACCAACACATTTATTTCTGGTAATTTTAATGCATTCGCACAGGTTGCTAGTGACGTCAATACACTACAATTGTTTAGCCTGGAATGAAAAACGGACGCGTCGAAGAGAGCGACTGACGTGGCACCCCGCAGCCGTGCACTACGAGGGTGTGGGGGGAGCGAGCATTCACCTCCCCAGGACGCGGTCCCATACTGAGAGCGGCATATGAGGGCTACCGGTGCATTCCGTTCGGAGATCCTGGAGCCCCTCCGACGTGCTCAAGGTGGCCACCGGGGAGGTTTTAGTGGGTAAGAATCGAACATACCCCAGGGGGTCTAATAGCGCCAAATAGCAACATTGCCAATGCAATTCATTTTTCAGATTTTCTAGCAGAATCCTTAGCAATTCCGCTAAATTCTGTAAAATAGTCACATTACATTACATTACACTAAAAATTTTTAGAAAATAAAATTGCATTGGCAATGTTGCTATGTGGCGCTATTAGACCCCCTGGACTCTCCCAGAAGGGGTCGGGGCATCTTACAAAGATTTTCTCCCCATCAACAATTCTAAAACTTTCTCTATAAGTAATTGAGTGCACTTACATTCTCGTTGTGCGCCTGTTCGAGTTGCTTCTCGAGGCGGGATATCTCGTGCAGATGCACCTCGGAGAAGAGGTCGGCGTGGTGGTCGCCCATGGCGGTGGCCAGCTCGGCCGACGACGAGCCGCCCGGCTCGCCCTCGTCCTCCGTGCCGTCGTCTGGCATACCTACACACCATACCATACGCACTTAATATACATACCATACTGTGTTTGTTTGTAAGTCTGACTGAGCATCACACAAAAACTGCTGAACAGATTTTTATGAAGTTCGTCCATTTTGTTTTTTTTTTAAAATAAAAGCCAGGACCCTTAATCTCTGCTATTAGATTTATTGCCCCTTAATAAAAGGACAGCTGTACGTGTTAGGAACACAGCACTGCGCTCCAGCACTCGAATAACTAAGGTGGACGGGAAAACGGCAAATCTAAAGTGGAACTGGGCCGGCCATGCCGCGCACATGGATTCGCAGAGATGGGCATATCGTATCATAACCTGGACCCCAGAAGACGGTCAAGACGTCGATTCAGACCGAGGCGAAGGTGGAGAGACGATGCGGACAACTTTGCGGGCAGAAGGTGGCAGCAAATGGCACAGGATCGGGAGTTATGAACGAGAGAAGGGGATGCCTTTGCCCAGCAGTGTGACAGTTATCAGGCTATTAAAAAATACTCACAATGTAACCTTTACAGGTCGAATAGAGGAGACTAGAGAAACAAAAACTGTTCAGGAATATGAAATCGTAATAGGTACCTCAGTACCTAAAGCTCAAAGTGTCGTGCCTCACCTCGTATGCTATACGCTAGGTTGGTGATATTGTAGGCGGCCTCCCTGCTGAGGTGCGCGTCGAGCTCCTTCTTGGCGGCGAACTTGGCCTCGCGCTCGGCCTGCAGCGCCTCCAGCGCCTCCGCCAGCTGCCGCTCGGCGATGCGCCGCAGCGCCGCCGTCTCGTCCGCCATCGCGCGAGCATTCTCGGCCTCCTCGCGGAGCTGACGCACCTCATGCTTCAGACCTTCGAATTCAACCTGTCCAAAAAGTGTCATAATTTTAAGAATTAATACCCCAAGATGTTGGTACTGTTGTATAAATTAGGGCCTGCGCAGATTAGCGGATGGGACGGCAGAGGACTTTGAATTCATCAATTCAATTTAATACTCATCCAATCGAAATAAGGCGGTCCATGCTCTTCGATGCTCCAGAGAAAACTGCGCTGCGATGCTCCGAGGTTGAGCATTGAAAAATATACCTTATTTCGATTGGATTAGTATGTATTACATTTAATTGATAAATTTTAAATCCTCACCCTGCTAGCTACTCTGCAAGCTACGTAATCATTAAACATATAAACCGGCATTATAATTCGAGCCCTCTTAACGTCCACCTCCTAGGCACGGGCCTCCTCTCAATGAGAGGATTCAGGCCATAATCCACCATGCTGGCCCAGCGCGGGTTGGTTTAAGTGTAAAACTGTTTGTTTTTTCCTTCACTTTCATAAATACATATTAATTGGGAAACTGATTAAACTGTTAAAATTCGCTTCATAAATATGTCTCGCGTCATTACAGCTTTTCTATGTAAAGTGGTGGCTTTTGCCGTGATTTTACGAGGCCAGATAGGCAGATGTCACGCGACGGTTCGCTCGCACGACATATTTATGTATCAATCAATTAGTTTCGTGCTTTCGTTGCGCCGGGCACGGCTCCAACTTCCGACGGATGAAATATGTAAATGACAGCAATAGCGAAGATAGTGGCGATGATGTCAATACCTAGCACGTTTGTAGTATCCACGGTAAATAATTTGGTAATCCGGTAGAGGATATTGGGCCCTTGTAAAATAATGAACACAAACCGTGGTATGATAAAAAGTTAAACCCAAGATAAACACGAGTTATGTAAATATTTACAAGGGAAATTTGTCTAGGTAGACGTGCATCCAATACGAATTTTTTGTACAACTTTTTTGTAATGCGGAACACAGAGGTGTGGGTGTAGTGTGTACTATTGTACACCCACATTGCGCTAATAGTATAGGATCCCATCGCAATAGAAGGCGAGCCTATTAACACTATTCTAAGCGCACTTTTTAAGCCATAGATTGAAATCTACATTTTCAATCATAGACAATATATTTACAGTTAATCTACAATGGATAAACATTTCAGTATTTTAAATAAGAATTTGTTAAGTGAGTGGTGGATTATATTAGTCACATACACGTTCGAGTGTAGAAAAGCCCCTATTTCCACGACCTAACTCCATTTTTACGGCACCAACATGCCGTGCGTATTTCCCGAAGCAATGCGCTCACATTAGGTTACCTGTGAGGATCTAAGCGCGGAGACTTGCTTCTGTAGCGATATATTCTCGTCTTCCAAATCCCCGATGTCCACGAGCAGCCTCTGTTCGCGCTGCCTCGCCTCGCGCAGCTCCGCTCGCAGCGCGACTCGCTCCGACTCGCGCGACTTCTTGTCCACACCCAGCTCCGAACTCTCGGCCAGTAAGCGGTCCCGTTCACTCACGACGCGGTCAAGCTCGTGACGTAGCTAATAAAAGAAACATAAAAAAAATAAGTACTTTTTTTCACGTAATAATAAATTAAATATTGTTGTATTTCGTCAAGATCCTGTTATGTTATTTATTTTCTTTGAAAAATGAACTGGGAAAACGTATATTTATTTTTAGAATGAGTGTTAGCAGTCGATAAATCAAACTATTTTGTAAGACAGCTTTATAGGTTGTAGTAGGTATAAAATTATGGATGTGTCGACTTGAATTCAAATAAATTTCATAAAATAATACGTAGATGTGACGTATTATGTTATTAAATTTGTTTGAATTCAATAAAATTTCAGTTTTTAGACGCGTTTTAAATGTGAGAAATCGGTAACTGGGTCACCACTACTTTTTTATAAACGACGAATATAATCTGTAGTCCAGTAGCCGACGAGATTAAAGGGGATTGAGCAGTTAAACTACAGCAGCAGCTGGTTCAATTACGGAGGTAACTAATTATCTACCACCGAAAACTTAGTTCAGACAATTTCTTTCTATAAAGCTTGGAGAATTCCAAAAGCAGTGACCTCCAATCAAAGTATTATTATTTACATTTTTTGTTAGCTTTAACCGTTGTTTAACTTAATTTACTCGACAAAAGTCGAATTCAAACAAACCCAAGTATAATCGTAGGTACTCCGTTGATTGGGCCCCTCCCTTTTGCAAATAAGCGGAATGGGTAGGAGCGGCTCGCGCCCGTTGCCCGTAAATCCTATAACTGGGCGGACACTTTGCGTAATAAGCAAATAATGTAGGCTACCTGACGACGCAAGAGGGCAGTTTTGATGATATAACACGTATTTAAATGTTACTCGCAACTTGTAATGGTAGTTTAATTATTGTGAAACCATGATATACCTATACCATTGTTATATGGAAACAAAGTAAGAGTATAAATAGATACCATTTTAGCTCTCCAAACCCAACGCGGATTTCGAAAGCAATCCATGTAGCCGAAAACGGAGTGAGTCATCACGTTTTTAGTGATTTGATTATGGAGCTAGCATTATCTTCAAGTAGGTATATCCTATACACTAATTACAACAAAATTACAGTAATAATACATCATGGGTAACGAACGCATGCTATTATATTAGATATTGATTAGACACAAACTAGTAATTTATATTAATTTTACTAAGCAATGGATAATATTGCACTAAATATACCATTTTTATAAACTGTTATACTTCTCATTAAGTGAACTATCTTCTTTTGAGAAATAAAGTTCTTTAAACCTAAACCTGGTAACGCTAAAATATTGTTTATATTGACTATTTATAAATGCTCTAATGAGCTTACATGAATAAAAACCTTTTGACTTTGACTTTGACTAAGTACCTAGGTGGTAAAGTCCGTATAACATTATGCAGTACCTACGGTATAAATCCGTATATGATTTAAATATGATTGAATACAATAAAGTGCAGAGGCGCTAACGCGTATGTAACGACATTATGCACAGTGAGTCAGTGCCGTAGTCATTGTAAACAAATCTGCCACAGTGATAACAGGAATGACCTACACCGGCGCGCAGCCTTGCGTCTGCGCCGCGCCGCCCGCGCCGCGCGCACACGCGGCCGATAGACGTGAATTACCAATTAGGTATTCGACTAATCATGTAATCATAGACATGTTAATTGTTTTAATAAAACGTAAATTAGGGAAATTATAAAAAAAAAGTTTAAAATGAATTGTAATAAAGATTTCGGCTAGAAGCTGTGCTAGAAGTAAGAGCAACATAGTATTTTAAGGAGGTCGTATGTCATGTTACTATCGAGAATAAGGGCGTTGAATTTAAGCATATCATATCAACTCCATATATGTTTGTATGGCTTAGTTGAAGCCGATGGTTAAATTTGTAGTGATTTTAATAAATTGGATTTACGTCCTCGCTACACAAATACTTGTATGAGAAATCTTAAATACATATAAATGGAGATTAAATCTAGCCATATTCGTTTCGCTGGCGGTTTGCCAGCAGCTAAACGAGTGTCAACAATATTCCATTATTATTGTAAACACTCCCAAGATACGAAACACGAGTGGAGCCTACCCGCCTCCCCTTACCGAGTTTTGGTACAAGATAAACAGAGTTAAACACAATACCTCGGTGTCGTCATTCATTTTTCGGCGTCCCAGAAATCCGTTCGCACTAAAACATTATTTACATTATTCACACTTGGCACAATCACTGAATATTTCGCATAATTCGAGATACTAATGCACGGAGCGCGTGTGCATATCTGAAAATCTACACACCATTGAGTAATGCGTGAATATGTGAATCAAGGACGGGCAAATAAAAATGTATTTCTGGATCGGTGTGTACGGATTCCCGGCGGCTGCGCTTACGCCATTCGCAGCATTACATCACGGACGATAGAGGCCTATTTTCTTCGCGCGAACATTAAACGCTGCAACACTGATTACTGATGATTAATCACGGATTGGCGCCACTTCTTCGCGTACGATATTTTATTATAATCGGCAATTAAAAAAACTTTTTTGTGGAAGAGAATATTGTTGGTGTGTTGGCGTGGGGCGTCTCGTGTACACTGCAGCGAGGGTCCGCGGATGATTCACGCCAATTGCTCCCATTTCATTAAACAGAGCGTAGGTATTATGTGTCAGATGCGTCTCGGGAATATTGTTTAACGAGATAATGAAGCTAGCCGTTATTACTCAAACTTGAATTAACGCGGCGGTACACGTCATTTCGTTGGTGACAGACTGCTCTGAACTACCTCCGATTAGATTTAGTGACGTTTTTTTCAGATTAATTCTGAAACCTGTTGTTCATGTTACATTTATCAGACATTTAAAATTACTAAATCATGTTATCAGTCTTCTGGCATCAATTTTTAATTGAAATCTATGTAAGTACAAAAAGTAAAAGATAGTATGCATGATAACATTAAAAAAAATCTAGTGTCATTGTTAACAAATAAATGTTGCCATTATCATTAACATGACGTCTTGAATGCCTGCTAATATTTTTTTATCCCACAAGTATAGAAAACCAGAATATTGTTACTAGTTATCATGGTACCTATCTAAATATGTATTGACTTTCATACCTTGTATGGACATACTTCTACCATTACTCTAACTTGATGAAATATCCATAGACAGTAGGATTTTTTTTTAATGGATTCATTCATCCATGTACATTTTTCAGTTTATTTGTAAGTTTCGTTGGAAGGGCTAAATGGACTACTGTTATAACCCCACATTATAGGTAAAACTGAAATAAAATTCACTTCTTATTACTTCTGAATTTTCCCTTACTACTCCACCATGCCAACTAGGAACTCGGATGGAATGCGGCTTCCCCGCCCTCATACCGCCCGCACACCCGCCACCGCCTGCGGATCCCCGTCCGCCACACCTCCCGCACACCGCCACCGCCTTTATGTGCGGGTGACGTCACATTTAACAGGTTACTAGTTGGCTTGGTGGAGTAGTGCATGAGTATAAAGCAAGACAACAATACCTGTTTGCTCTCACTCTCAAGTTCCAGTATCTGGAGTGTGAGCGAGCTCTCCATGGCCGCAGACTCGTTGAGCAACGCATTTTCTTGTTCGATGCCACTCCGCGTTGTTACCTTCTGTGTTGTGTCTAGTTTCATCAAAGCCTGTGCACAAGAAAAAAGTTTTTATTATAAATTTAATTTAATGCAGTCCCTGGAAATATTAATCTATTGGATATCTTTTGTAAGAGTTGGCAAAAGATAGCAAATACATGGTATAGTGGGTTATGGGGAGATCTTTTCCCAGCAGGGTAACAGGTAGCTATAGGTTACAAAAATATATATCTTTTTTATATAATTTCCCAGTCTAAATAAAAAAGGGTGCTATTTACATTTGGAAGACACAGGGGTGCTGATTATATTGCTTCACAACTAAATTACCTGTATTGCCAGATCATAATGTATGAGCAAGACAGAAATACTTTTAGGTGTGTCAAATTCAGTTTAGTAGTAATTTGTAGCCAATATAATAAACAAGCACCAATATAAGGGTTCAATAATAGGCCTTTTGCTAATTACCAGACACACTTCCTGATTTTAGCCTGATTTCAACAAAGTCCTTATTTTTTTCATAGCTAGGACTTTATAATCAGTGAGCCGTGCAGCACCAGGACTTTGGAATTTACTGTAGGCTACTTCTGCTATAAATATGTACCTTGTATGTATGTAAAGTGACTGTAGCCTAGGGGCGAACACGTTGGGCTAGCGAACCGAAGGTCCCAGGTTCGAACCCCGGTGGGGCATACACCAATGGATGAATTTTCATCGATGTGCATAATTTACAGTTCGCTTATGGTGAGGGAAAACATCGTGAGGAAATGAATATGTACGTATGCAACTGCTGATAAGCTAAGAAAATTGAATAAATAGGTACTAATAACAGAAAAAATTGTTCAGTGAAAGTAAAATTATTGTACTGGACATCAAGTAAACAAATAAAAAAATATACTTTATATGTATTGTGTATAAAAATAGAAATAAATCTTTAGTTTTATTTCATACAAACAGAATAAATGAGAAAATAGACATGCACTCTAAAGAAATTCATCCCAAACTAGGTTATACTAATAATTTCTACTCTTGACTTTTGAAAGTAGTTCAAAATATGAATTGTAAGAAGTCGAATTAAAACGTTCGTTTCGGCACGTTTTTAATGTACCCATTAATGCATGAAGAGTGAAATGAGCGCTCATTTCATTCGTATGTAGGCCACTAACCTCTTGCGTGATGTCCAGCTCGTGCTTGGTGTTCTCGTAGAGGCTCTCGAGGTCGTCGCATCGCTGCTGCAGGGCGCTCTTCTCCTCCAGCAGCACTAGGCCCAGCTGTGCCGACTGTATCTTCTCGCTGCTCGCTTGGTCGAGCTCGCGGGCGAGCCTCTCTATCTCCGCCTTCAGCTCCGCGATCGATAAATCGCTTTGAGCCGCGGCTGCCATCGTGTGACAGTTAAACGGCTGGCTAATTAATCTTCATAAACAAAGTAAATAATCTCAGAAAAACAACTTTATAAAACGTGTAAAATCAATTGTTTCTACATTCTCTCACAGCACAGGTAAAACGTTTTGACAGCTAATCTGCAGTGTTGCCAACTCCCTCAAAAAAATGCGCCGTGTTTCTTAAAAAAATAAAGTACTTATTAATTTTATCTTTCCAAAAGTTCGTACAATGATAAAACCGTTACGTGCGTGTCGACGTGTGTGAGAATGAAGATTCATACTCATAGGCTAATCTGTGCTCATAGGTTTTGCTTTTCCTAATTGGCTTAACGCGTACGAACTCTATGCACGAATGTTGCCTTTAGTATGTTGTCTTGTAGAAAAAATATCACCAACTACATCATTTTGCGGTTTCTTCCATACAAACTGATTTTTTGTCTGGATTCGTTTAATACTGCTTCATTATTATTTGAAGCTGCTGATGGAAAAACAAAATACGCCAATCTAGCGCCGAAAGCGTTGAGCTGGCAATACTGCTAAACTCTTGAAGAGGTTGTCAATGCACTAGTAAATTTTCTACCATTTATAGTGACGTTGCACGTGCTATTCGCGAGTCTACTAAAGTAGTAAGTAGTTTTTTAGGGTTCCGTACCCAAAGGGTGCCAACGGGACCCTATTACTAAGCCTACGCTGTCCGTCTGTCTGTCTGTCTGTCTGTCTGTCTGTCTGTCTGTCCGTCTGTCTGTCAGCGGGCTGTATCTAACAAACGGTAATAGCTAGAGACATGAAATTTTCACAGAATGTGTATTTCTGTTGCCGCTACAACAACAAATACTAAAAATAAAATAAAACTTAAAAATAAAGGGGGTCCCCATACAATAAACTCGATATTTTTGGCGTTTTTATTGATAACTCATAAATTAAACAATATATAAAGAGAAAACTAACATTTTAACCATGAGTGATCATTATGACATATTTTAGATAAATTGTTGACAAAAAAAAGAAATGTAAAACTACATTTTTGACCCATAAATAAGTTTTAAATTAATAGTACCAGTCAAAGTAGCGCCATCTAACATTGTTATGATACATTGATTGGCATTACAGTGTCATAAGTAGTATAATAATTCGAGTGCAATACTAAAGGTCATCTTAGCCGTATGGTTAAGGTGATGGAGTCGGTTGAGTTGATAGCACGTTTTTACGAGATGGCGTTGTAGTCAACAGATTCTACTTATTTATTTTTTACGAGATATTTCAGCATTTGTGAGATATAATCCTATTAATTGAGAGTAAGACATATTGCACTGCATTGATATATGCAATAAAATCAACCTGAAATCATTCAGAATCAGAGATGATATCCTAAAACAACTTCTGTCACTTTTTATTGTAATACACACACGCACACATTGACAGATATTGTTTTTTTAAGCCACTAGAGGGCGTTTTTTTAAAATTTATTTTTAGAGCCACTAGAGGGCACTTATGTAAAAATATGCATTTGTTTTATTATACTCGTGCTAAAATAAAAATACAGCTGTTATATAATTATTTTATTGCAGGATGTTACTAAATATACTGAAAATATAACTGTAATAAACTTGTTGGTGTATTTCACTTTGCCAACATGAAATCAAAACATTACTGATAAATAAATGTGGTATTCCATGTAAACGTATTTTTATTTATAATAATAAACCAAAACTCAAACTCAATTTTTTTTTATTCAAGTAAGCTATATGTAGCGTTTATAAATCGTAAAAAAACAATATTTTAGCGTTACCACCGGTTCGTAATGTTGCTTCCATTGAGAAGAACCGGCAAGAAACTCAATGGTTACTCTTTTCAAAAGAAAAATAATAATTGTACACATTATCAAACAGCAACGCTATGTGAGCAGGCAGGCATAAGTACACAATGTGAATTAAAAAAAACTAGCCTAAAAAGCTGTGCATGCCTACTCCCACTTTACAGTCAAACCAAAAGGTGAGTAAATAAGTGAATAAGTAACAAAAATGTATACCTATTTATACCTTTATACCAATTACAATAATATTATACCTAACAAAAGCGACTGGTGGAAGTAATGGAACAATGACAGTAATGGAACAATAAATTAATATTATAAACAGTAATGGAACAATAAATTAATATTCTATACAATAATGGAACAATAAATTAATATTCTATACAATTCTAATAATAAAAAATACTATAATTTAAAAAACTAAATTTTTGTAGCACGTCTCGTAGTCGTCGTCACCTTGTCTTCGCCACCTTGTCTCCACCTTGATTTTTGCCGTCTTCAAACTTCCGCTAAAAAAGTAAAACAAACATGTTTATTGTTTGGTAGGTATTGCAATGATACGCCTGTGCATCTACGTTGCGCCAATAATATTTTCTACATTCAATAATAATTACCACAAGTGTCTTCATTGTTCTTCTAGTATAATAATCATAAAACGTTATTGTAAACCCTCAGTCGATGTAGAAGGAAGATTTTTCACTGGAACAAATAAGTACAATAAATAAATATTCATATTCATTTATTTCGTGATAATTATAATGCGATATCATAAGTGAAATAAATAAGATTCCTTGTAAAAGGATTTAGTACCTGTTACTTTAGTGAAATCCATACATTTTGCATTTTTCTGAACACGTCTCAGTATTATTTCCGGAAGAACACTAGTTTTGAAAAAAATTACCAGCTTGGACACCATATTATAAATAAATTCGTCATCACGAGAAACTTCAATTACAGTAAGCGGCTGTGTGACGGAGATGAAACAAATGAAGTAACATTTATTCATCTTGGTTACTCGCAATTGACCCTGAACCTGAAAAATAATTAATTGTAGTATTATAGTTACCGTTGGTTACTGAACAAATTTATAATGGTCTTTTGTAATTTGTTCTAATCTGGTGTGAGAGTGTAATAATACATTTACTAACTTGATAATAATAATCATGCTTTTTATTCATCACCAGCAAGTTATTTTCCACCTGTAGAGCAAAATATTTCTTCTCACGTGCTGCTTCCTCTAGGCTTTGAGATCTCCTTGACAATGATGGAAAGCACTTGATCTCAATGACAGCCTTTTCATCATCAATAATACCTGTAAGAAATAATGATCAGAATTTAAATGGGGCCTAAATTTTGTAAGAAAGCTGAAAATTTAAAATTACATACCATCTGGGCTGGCAGCTAAAAATCCAAATTCATCATCAATAAAAATACCAGAAGGTCTGACATTTTTATTATATTGTTGCATGAATATACTCCTGGCAACAGTCTCATTTTGCTGCCCATATACCATGTCTTTTGTACAAATGTTCCTTTTGTAAAGAATCTCCTTCACATGGTTGTGACATGGTGTGGTATTACGGCGTTTACAGACCTATATGAACAATAAAAAATACGGATACAGCATATATATGAAGCATCAAAAAAGCACATACTTATATGTAAAGGATTTTTTTCTAAGCACTTTTTTTACTGAACAGAAAATATATCACTAAATAATTCTGCCTCACTTACCATTCCAAATTGACTTGCAGTCAGACGGTCACACCTGTGAGTGACATATAAATCATTGTCATGTTGCCCTATAGTAGCCATTTCAATGGAAACAATGTCTTGTGCAGTCTTCTGGAATTCTGCTAACCGTTCTTCACACCGTGTCTTCAATTCTGCCTCATCAATATCAACAGGGTCACAAGCTTCAGGTCCGTAGTGCTCGTCCGGTTGGCTTTTCTCTTTCTGAGTAAACAGCCGTTTTCGTATCGAAGATTGCTGTCGCAATCTGCTCTTCTCTTTTCGTTGTATATATTTTTTGAAATGTTGTCCTGGACTCTGTGTGGTTTGTTTTTTCCATGCAGTTGCATGCCATTTGTGTCCAGTGGCATGAGACAATCCTGAAATAATAGGAATGAAATGTAAAAAAAATAAAAATTGAAGTCCCAGCGAGGTGAATTATGCAAAAAAATAATAATAACGCATTTTCAGATATTTTCAAAATCGGCCGAGACTTCTCATTATATTGAACTACATAATATTTATATTTACCCGCCACATACACACGTCGCTGGTATGAGCCCCCTTTCCCAAGGCTAAGTCGTTTTCCACAGTTGAATTTATTGATAATGCTCATAAAATTTTCTGCAACATTTGTTGTCTCGTTAGACAAACGAGCAGCTTTCAGAGCAATTCTTTCATTGGCTGCGTAGATCAGAGCCCAAACCTCTGGTGCAGTCTTTTTCAGGTTTTCCACCAGGTTTTCTTGTTTTTCTGGAATCTCATGGGCTGGTGTTGTTTTCAATTTGCAGTAATAATCCTTGCATTTTTCATGATCTCCAAAAACATGAAGTGGACCATTTCTCAACTCTGCTGCCATCACCACCGGCTCATCACTGTTTCGCACAATAATCTTCCGAGCAACTTGAGTCAGCTTCATCAGCTTTGGTTTCAAAATATTTCGTCCATAAAGAGGCAGCTTGGTGTTCGACAAGATCTAAAAGAGTGTACTTTTTTATAATAAAATAAATAGATATATTATTATAACAAACTTAGATTACTATTCAAATGTTTATTTACCTTGTAAAGTGCACTAGTATAGTTTTTTATTACATGATTCTTACATTCAATTTTTTTAATTTGAGATCCATAGGGTACTTTCTCTTTCAAATTAGCAAATACCGAAGAGTCTCCATCTCCAACAAAATTCAAGTAACGAAGTTTATGCATTTCTTCACTCTTTTGAAAGCCCTCAACAATTATTTGGGATTCCATTGCCGTAGATGGACCAGTATAATTTTTGCAGCAACCATGAGCTTTTACATCCATATTTCTTCTCTCATAATATTGACATGTATAACAATATTTGTTCCGGACACCAAGATATAGGCATTTCTTTGTTTCCTTTCCAATAATGCAGGCCTGAAAACAAAAATACGAAAAAATATAAAAAATCATCTTCAAATAATAATGAAAAATAAAATGTAAAAACAATAAGGTTTTATATTCTGACCTAAAAGCTCAGACGAACGTGAACAACCCTATTTATAAATATTATTTTGTGCAAGCTTACCATTCCCGATGATGAATCAAAGTTGTGACCATATGACCTTTTCAGCCATCCTCCATCGACATAAACAGTAATGTATGGAACACCATCTGAGGTAACATGTCCTTTTTCAACAGCAATTGATCGTTCTTCTTCACCAGCATTCTTTATTTCCTCTGTCAAATGTTCAGACCACACTTTCCCAAGTTGGTTTTCAATACGACGAAATTTCTTGGCTGCCATTGTAGGTATATTCATGAGACTTGTTATGTGAGCTGCTTGAGTATAATAACTGCCAGCAGTCACAGTTGCCCAAACAAATGAAGTGTTTATTTTATGATCCTCTGCCGTACTGAGCTTCCATATTTTGTCACACATACTGCATTTGAAAGTTAAATTACTATGGAACCCATTGTGCACCTCACATACAAATTCAATTTGTGATGATGCACACTCATTTCGGTGCCTTTCCAGTAAAAATGCCCACTGGATAACATGCTTTAGGTCAACAATCCGAAACCCGGATATTCCAGATAAACAATTAGTTGGAACAGTTTCCATAGTCAGTCTGTGAGATTCAATTTCTGGATCCGGTTGTGGCCAATTGATCACAGGCTCACCCGTGCTTGTGCTTGTGCTAGCAGCATGATATGAAGCTTCATTGCTGATTGTTGGCTTTTTACGCTGGTAGGTAGTAGGAATATTTGCAATAAGTATATGTTTGTATTTGCATATTGTGTTCTGCTTCTATATACCTAGGTATAAGTAGGTACCTATCGAAAGAAATAGGTATACTAGGTATAAGTAACTAGCTTTTCCCCGCGACATCGAATATCTGATCTCGGATCACGTTTCCCGTTTTTACCGGATCCTGGATCCCATTTGCCGGATCCCATATCCCCTTCGCCGGATCCCGTATCCGAGATATCCCGGATCCCGTTTTCCGTGTTCCGTAATATCCCGGGTCCGTATCCCAGATCGGGCTCTTATGGCAAATTTTTTACACCTTGGGTTACATTATTGAAGTTTTAGTAGGGATCCCTAATTTTTTCTAGTAATAAATACCTATGTTACTCAGGGATAATGTAGCTTTCTAATGGTGAAAGAATTTTTGAAATCAGTCCAGTACTTTTTGAGTTTACGCATTACAAACATCCATACAAACAAACCTACATAGGTACATACAAATCTTCTCTCTTTATAATATTAGTGTAGATAGGTACTTTTTACAAAATTGTGCTAGGTGTGTCGATATTCATACAATTCTGTACTCTACGCTATGGTAATAATATGGTACCCACAAATGCACCGCCCGCCCGCGCCGCGTTGTGTGGGTAGGTAGATACTTCTACCTTTGTAGGTAAATCCTATCTAGACCAACGTTGCCAGAAGTAGGTATGATTATTACAGTTTTGTGCAGTAATAAGGCCTTCAAATCCAACAATGTACGGTCCAGGGTACTCGTATAGGTACGTACTCTAAAAATACGGTAATCTTACATCACATCGAATAGGTAGTAGATATATTTATTACTTATTACCTATTTATAATAGGTATATAATATACAGTAGAATGGTTTGTGTATTTTTTGTCAAATACGATAATTTATTTACTTTTTTATTCACGGTAATCCTAAAAGTAGGTAGCTAGCCAACGGCACACTACCTATACATACAAAGTACCTACTCTGTGACCTACACTAAACGAGAAAAATATTTTCAACAGCAAACGTAGCTATAATAAATTCACACGTTGCCCACTCGAGGACAATGGCGGACTCGCAACGTCGCGGGCGTCTGCATCTCGCTCGTGTGGCATCTTGACGACCGCTTGGCTAGTGCAGTGGTTTGAGCGGTTGGCCGCTCGCCTCACTCCATCGGATGGACGTGGGTTCGATTCCCGCCAGAGGCAAATTTTGGAAACGGCCTTTTCGTAATTTTCCCTAATCTGGGTGTCACTGGAATCGCCACCAGTCCATTGTATGGTAGTATTAGAAACTAATCCCCAAATTTTTGCCAATTTACAATGGTTTTGAAAAGCATTTTTAGGAACAAATGTGATTTGTAATTCCATTGCTAGTCGATCATAACTCTCTATGAATTTGGGGATTAGAACCGTATAATGTCCGGGAAAATAAATAAACATACTTGGCTCGTTACTTGTTTTTTTGTTGTTGTTGAATATAATATTATTACAATATGACGTAAAATATACATTTGCAATAATAATTTGAACCGCCATCTGTCATTTCGACTTGTAAATTCCTAGCACGCAGTTTACACAAAGTACAAATTGTATGTTAGTAATGGCCTAATTAGTCAGATGGCGCTGAAAAAATCACTCACACAGGCGTAAAATTCATCAAATTTCAAAGTTGATTTAAATTATATTAATCTATTTTTAACTGCCTGAAATCATTATTCGCGATTACAATACATCATAGAGAAGTGATATAATCCATTGTCTCAAGGAAAAACTCCGAGGGTATCGAGTTGATACGGTTAGAAATATGTATGGAGAACTCAAGCGACGCCATCACCTTAAGGCGTTAGTCCACGTGTATGTGGGTATTAAGTTCGAATTTTACTATGAGTTGTTATTTTTTTTGAGTAATTCGCATTTTTTTTGTCGCCCACAGCTTAAATTAAAATAATGTTAACACTAAACTGATTTGTGCAAATACATTGTTTACGTACGTAAACATATTTGTAAATCAAGTTTCAAATGCATTCGGAGTTTCAAGCACAGAGTATTAGAACTATAGATGGCGTTGTAATAGTTTTTCACAGAATGTGTATTTATTTATTTGTGTACTTTATGTACCTATTATTGCAGGTGTGTACTAACAATTATGGGACTGAGGTGGCAAAAAAGCGTACAGCCCGCCTGATGTTGAGCAGTTTTTTTTATGGGAGTGAGGTGGCAAAGAGTAAATAATTGTTGCTATAACAAAGATAATATAAAATAAGAACCTCATAATATATAAAATAATAGTACCGCTACGCACCACTAGATGACGCTAGATGAGCTCCTAGATCGCGCTATGGTTTCGTTTTTCAGATCGCAATATAGTCACGACCAAAATTCGCCTGCTATTGACAAGTTTTGCGTTATCTCTAGGTTTCGATCGATTGGAAATTGTTGTATTGCTTTCATAGTGTCATATTTGATGGCAGAACACTCCCGTTGCCTCCGACTATAGTGTGCGGGGATTTTAATGTAGACTTACTGGAATCTAATGAGAAATTTAGAGATGGGTTGTACTAGGTAAATTTGGGACTAGGTGCACCTATTCCTAGTATTTAAAAATACGTGATCCAAACACCTGTTCCACCTAGTCCACCTAGTCTGAAGTACTTATCGAGTATGGTTCGCGTACATACGTAATCCAAACACCTGTTCCACCTAGTCCACCTAGTCCACCTATTCTGAAGTACTTATCGAGTATGGATCGCGTACTTAGTCCTTAGATCCATAATAGGACTCGATGCATGAGATCAAATGGGGACAAAAAATGACTTATGCTCACTTCAGTCAGATGTCGCCACGCTACTG